>CM060595.1:19526212-19758712 GCA_030578255.1 Tiaroga cobitis | reverse complement strand
GATAATGCTAGGTTGGTACAATGTCATGGATGTGGTTTGCCAACTTTTGATGCATGATGAAAATGAATGATCACTGTGTTATTTATAGATTTTTTTTGGAAGATAACAAATTGAACAGTCGGATCAAAGTAAGAAAGCTGATAGGTTTCTTGGTTGGTGGTCCTAGACTCAGGGTGCGAATTATGGAGGGTTCTGGGGGTCTTGTCTTGTCACCCCCCCCCCCCCCCCCACCCCCCCCCCCCCCCCCCCCCCCCCCCCCAAGGTTGGTTTTTAACATATATTGGTCTTTTTACATATATTTCAAACAATATCAGTAGCCTATCAGCTCATTATCGAACAGTGAATTTACAAAACACAGCTACTGTCATTATTTATCGCTTTATTATAAACGTTCACCTCCGATATTTCACAAAATGTTTGTTTTGTTTTAAACACATCTTTAATTTGACACTTAGCTACTAAATACATGCGAGACCAACAGAAAATTATTTACAGGCATTCCTTCAGAAATTCGCCCCCTGAGTCAATGAATAATTCGCACACTGACTAGACTGACTGTACAGAATTACATTATGTACACATTCTTTCAGCATATTGTCTAAAACAGGGACTGATGTCTGATACCTCAACTGTAATGCATTATAATGGTGACATTGCAATGTTGGTCATCAAGTTTAGTATCATACTAGTAGCCTATCTATTCACCATTCAGGATCACTCACCTCTTGTACTGATATATTAATGCTAACACTTAGCCCGGACACTACCAAATATGATTGCATTTTGGCACTGTTGTGTCGTATTTGTTATGGAGTTCCCATGTGAACTGAGTTCCTGACACTAAACTTTTTTCTTTTCTTTTTTTTTTTTGGTGCTGATCCACACATTTCAAGCCAGTAAACATTACTTTACTGTTTTGTAATTCAGAGGTTGAGCAAATCCATAGATCAGTGTATAGACTGCACTGTCCTAAAGCACATTGGACTCGTCTTCTTATACCCCTTGCCAACTCAGGCAAGATGTGATACGGTTTAAATGTGTTGTGACTTCTGGAACGCTTCAATGCCAGTATGAAAATATGCATCGCTTATACTTGAGAATGTTTTAAATATTGCACTGATGGCTGTTTTATGAGTTGTTGGTGTCATGCCAACTTTGAAAGATTCTATTTTTCTAAATGGAAAAACAATTCTTATTGTATGGAAGCTCCAGGGTGGTTTTCACTCATTCTTATCAAAGGCATTTATATGCCAAATGAATTGAATTACTTTATATGTATAATTATGTAACACACTCTGCTTAAATGTCCCTCCATAAGTAATGTCAAACATATTCTAGACTATAACAACTTTTGACATAATGGAAGAACATATAAGTAAAGTGTTCAGAAAAAAAAAAAAACTCTTGGAGCACTTCTTATATCCGAAGTCCCATCCTCCTCTTTTTAGGGGGATGCTATGGTAAAACCAGTGTAACAAGAAGTTGCACAATGCACAAGTCTTTACTTGATAATGCCATAACATTTATGACATAAAAGTAAAAGTAACTTCTTTGATTGAGATAAAAGTCAAATGACTGTGATTTTTTGGACCAACTTTTGAGATATTTTCATCAAAGAGAAGTTCTCTCATAATGATTTGTCTTTTGTGAATTGTTATTTTGTTGTGTTTTTATATATGTTTAGCTGTTTGTTTATGTTTTGAACAATGTAAGTGGTCATATTTCAAATATATTACTTGCTGTATTTTGTACGTTATGTACAAAGGCATTTTAGATATTAAATTCTGTGGTTTTAAGAAAATTACTGGTGTAATGCATAGATTACGCATGACTCTCCTGACTATTATTGTTCCTTGATTCAGCCTCTGTCTCTTCCTGTTCCTCAGGTATAGCAGAGCCATAGGGTTGCTCAGTATTTCCAAGAAACACAAGTGTTGTGACAAATGAACTGTGAAGCACATATAGGGATGCAGTTAGTCTAAACAAGTTTCTTTATAGATATATGCCCTACATATTTTACAGAGAAACATGTTCCATATGCATATAGCCGTAGCATGTAGCATTTAGCTCCTCAGTAAACACCAGTTTGGCTGCAAATAAATGAACTAGTTAAAACAAGTCTACATTAACCTTTAATACCAACCATGTGAAAAAAAACATGTGCTTAATTGTACTGTGCTTGCAGAGTACTTCAAATCTTATCAATATATATAAAAAAAACGCTCTTGCAGATAATGTTACATTAATCAAACTAAAGACTACATATAGGCCTATATACTTTATAAAGAGAGTACACCTTCATGTTTCTTAACACACTTAAGTCAACTTTTAAAAAGTGCACTTTGCAGTAATAAACATTAAGTTTTACTTTAAAGTACATTTTAAATAAAAAATTTTTCCCAAGGACTTAAAGGACTCGGCTACACTTATTTTGATGTGTTAACAAACTAAAGCACATGTAAAGTACTTACCTGTAATATGTTATTTGATGTTATATTTAGTTAATATATTTTAAATGTACTAAGTCGCAACTTCATCATTACAAATGTGTAATTAAAAATATAATTCAACACATGATATACAAGTTTAAATAGAATAACATTAAAGTATATTTTAGTTTACCATGAATGCCTGTCAATACATTTAACATTAGGGGAGAGCGGGGCACAACCTAACACTTTTTGACTTTCTCGTTTGTGTAAATTCACTTAGGGTTCAGAGTATTTTTTCCCAAATTAATTTTCCACATGTCTAGTACAATTATGTGCTTTTGTTTCATTAATACAGTCTATGCAATGAAATGTGACAACGCCCCATAGGTGGGGGATGTTGTAACATGTGAGGGGCACATTGTAACATCACCATTGTAACGTAACCATATGAGAGATTAAAATGTTATCTGATCTAACAAAAAAAAAAAAAATACAAGACAAACCAAAATATTTTGTCAATAAAATACAATTTACAATTTACAATTTTCAAAAAATAACTTTTTCAAATAAAATAATGGCATTTTTAAATAATGCGAAAAAAAAATTGAGTTTGACAACACAACAAAACAGAGCTATACAGCATCAAAACATAATAATATTTAATAATTACTGAACATTGACTCTCAGTCTTCATTCACTTTTTTCTCATGGTTTCTTAATATAATTCATAAAAGTATAGAATAGAATAGCATAGTTCTAATAGGGGCTCATTGTAACACAGTGTTACAACATGCCCCACCTGCGCAACTGGGATTTAAACCCGGCTAGTATCTTCTGCTGGTTAGATCAGCATTAAAGAGCTATCTCAACTGTTAAATAACAGATATAAGATTAAAATAATATCAGATTTGTCTAATTTTAAATAAACACACATACAAAACAAAAAACTGATGAAAAATGTACCTAAGAAATGTACTTTTGGTCTGCTTAAATAAATGTTCAGTGATTTAATCCAAAGATTTTTTTATTTTGTCGCATTCTTTTCTCTATAGTGTACTATGAAATGGCAACTAGTAAAAACACTAAGTTTCGTCATGCTGGCATGTGTGGAAAGTTTTAAACCATGTGTGTTATAAGTATACTGTAGCCCTGCGGTTGTGCCCCACTCACCCCTACACGTTAACCATATTTCAAAGACTAGAAGTAATTTAAAGATACCTACTTAAGTTGGTCAAAAAGCATTCTAAAGTTCAGCTATTGCATTTAATTTAAATTTAAATTAGAAAACATTTCCTTTAATTGTACATATCAAGCAATTAAAGGAGAACTCCGGCGCAAAATGAACCTTTGGTCTAATTACACATTGTTACCTAGTCAACCGTTATCTGAGATTTGTTTTCATGATTATCGAATGTAAATAGTTTTATCTCTAAAAACAGTTTAGCCTATAAAGCTAGTATAACGCTAGTATATTGGGCATAGAGTAATGACAAATAAAAATCGCTTGTTAATACCACTAACAAGGCTCAAAATAGCCCCACACTAACACGGTAGCATAATGAGGGTCCCTACCTTCAAACCGAAGCATTGAGAACTTTGTCAGTGTCCAGACAGTTTAATAAGAACATATTTTATACATACAGTCAACTTCGCGTATACAGACAGGAGCCATCTTTGAAATACAATCTTTACCAGTCGATCTACGAACGCCGATCCAAGCCTGCTGTTCGCGCTCACCTTATCACAACTTATAGCTCGTTCACATTCTCACCAGCGCACTTGGATCGGCGTTCGTAGATCGACTGGTAAAGACTGTATTTCAAAGATGGCTCCTGTCTGTATACGCGAAGTTGACTGTATGTTTAAAATATCTTCTTATTAAACTGTCTGGACACTGACAAAGTTCTCAATGCTTCGGTTTGAAGGTAGGGACCCTCATTATGCTACCGTGTTAGTGTGGGGCTATTTTGAGCCTTGTTAGTGGTATTAACAAGCGATTTTTATTTGTCATTACTCTATGCCCAATATACTAGCGTTATACTAGCTTTATAGGCTAAACTGTTTTTAGAGATAAAACTATTTACATTCGATAATCATGAAAACAAATCTCAGATAACAGTTGACTAGGTAACAATGTGTAATTAGACCAAAGGTTCATTTTGCGCCGGAGTTCTCCTTTAAGTGTCCAAAAACATTACATTCAGTTGGCACATGTTATTTTAAAGTATATACTTCTGTAATAAGTACTCTTTTTAAAAACATGACAACATTGTTTTTTACAAGGTAACACAAACTTCCACCAGTTTTCTATAGTTAAAGTAATTACGTGCAATTTCTGTGTTAGAAAACTTATCTCCCACATTTGAAACACAGTTTCTGCTTTATCTGGAACTTGAACTTTGAAAATGTCAATTCAGCAAGTAAGTTACACATTTGTAGGATACATGTCTGTGTCCCGGTTGAATTTCCATAGATGGCTAGGCTACCGTGATATCAGCTGAATGTATTACCACCATTATATGTATACAGCTAATGCTATAGGCAACATGTAGCCAAGCAAGCCCAATCATGCTAGCAACCAGCAGGGGATTGTTACTGTTAAAGCTAATATATATCTGTGTCAATGAAACCTAATTACTGGTTAGGGGATTATGGGTAAGGATGTTAGAATTGCCATGTGTTTCCTTCACTACACGGAGTACAAAAAAACATTTAGTATATCATTTCACTCTTGCTAGTGTTGTCTGAGGATACTTAAGGGTAATAATGCAACCACTCATATTTTTTATATTGTTATATTCAACATTCTTTGAGCTGAGTGACACAATTATTTTGTGAGTTCTGATTAACTCACACAAGAGAAAAACTTTATTTAGCACACTAAAATTGCATCACAAATGTTCTAGTATTGCATCAGTTGTTTATGAAATAAGTAAAAAAAGTAGTTCACTTGTGGTTCACTCTTAAACATTCTGCTTACATTGCATTTTTCTGCCCAAATCACACTCTCATGCCTCCAACTTTTAGTCCCTCCATTGACAGAAGGGGCAAAAGACAGATAGCGAGAAAGACAGGTGGCCAGGCCAATCCTTGCATGCCCTCTGCTCCTTTTAACTTTCTTTCACTATTTCACTCCATTTTGTGTGCTCTAGCTCGCAGTGACAAGCCGCCCCATTCACTCGCCCATTCTTCTCTCCTCTTCTCTTTTGTTTGTCCAGTTCAACTCTGTGCGCCTCTATTCATTCCCCAGACGGCCCACCATTGACGGGAGCCCCTGCCTAAGTCACACTGCCCGACCCGGACCCCCTCCCTTCACACACACTCACACACACACACACACACACACACACACACACACACACACACACACACACACACACACACACACACACACACACACACACACACACACACACACACACACACACACACACACACATACACACACGCACGCACACGCACACACACACACACACACGCACAGCTCTGCAGCTGCTATGGTAATGAGAGAGGGGAAAAGCAAGGGAGAAGGCTGGAGAGAACAGAAAAAGAAAGGGAGATCCTTCTCATGCAACTCAATAACCAGTGGCCCTGTTTTTTTTTTTTTTTTACAAATGGAAAATCCGTCTACCTTCTTTTCTTCTTCCCTCCTGTCGGTTTCCCACCCTGTTCCCTTCACCCTTCCCTTCCCCTCCCCTAGCCTCCACACCTCCTCTCCCGACCTCCTCTTTCTCATTCAAATCCATTTCACACCATGCCCTGAAAAGGGATGTTCAAAGGTGTGTAAAGTAACCCTGAACCAACCCTTCAGGCCTGAGAAAGCTGCTCTGTTTATATGAATGCACTTGCATGCATGTCAGCCTCAATGTGCAATTGTGTGCATTTTTAGACTGTATGCTTGTTTCATACTCAAACAGAGGTTTTTATTGCATTCGATTATGGGTTAAAATATCAAAGCAAATGGCATATAGATGTAGCATACTGATATGTGAAGTCAAACAGGTGTCCTAGTAACTGCATGTGAAGCTCGTTGGTTACGCTTTATTTTGATGGTCTACTTTAGACATTTTACTAACTATGAGTAACTTTGCAACTAAATGTCAACTAACTCTCAATCGAGTAGGCTGTAGTAGACTATTATGTTACGGTTAGGTGTTAGGGTTCAGGTTAGTAAAAAAAGTTGACTTGTAGTTGCAAAGTTACTTTTACTTTTAAAGTTACTACATGACGTCACCATTTTTGCAAATTCGTGTTTTTCCAGTTTACACGGAGACAATAACTGTATCGTTTTCAAAAACGTGCACTTTGAAACCGTTTTAAAAAACGTGTTTTTGTGTAAATTAATGCCCAAAACACATAAAAAGTTATCTGTTTTTAGTTGGAATGGTGTCATTTAAATGGTCCCTTGGAGTAAAAATAAGAGAGAGGTGCACTGCTGTTCAAAAGTTTGGGATCAGTAAGATTTTTTAAAATGTTTTTAAAAGAAGTCTCTTCTGCTCATCAAAGCATTTGATCCAAAATACAGTAAAAACAGAAATATTGTGAAATATTTTCACAATTTAAAATTACTGTTTTCTATTTGAATATATTTTATAATGTAATTTATTCCTGTGAAGCAAAGCTGAATTTTCAGCATCATTACTCCTGTCTTCAGTGTCACATGATCCTTCACAAATCATTCTAATATGCCGATTTGCTGCCCAAGCAACGTCTAGGTTACTAATGTAACCTCTGTTCCCTGAAGGAGGGAACAGAGACGTCAGTGACTGATGAATTGGGATCCCACCTGAGAGCCCAATCACCTTCAAGTGGTAACAGAACTAGCCAATGCACATATACTTACAATAAGATTTTTGCTGAGGAGGCGGGTCCCGGCCGCCAGCGGAGGTACAGTAGTTGTGGTCCTTCAGGGAATGAGAGTTACATTAGTAACCTAGACTTTCCCTATCAGTCAGTCACGTTCGACGTTAACGTCAGTGACTGCGAATTGGGATCCCTATGGAAGACACCAAAACTGCTGCCCCTTCCAGCGCCCTGAGCAAGCCAGCTGGTCGCCCCGCACCTGTTTGGGGGCGGAAGTAGGACAGGGCTGTGCACAGAGAATGTCAATCACTTCGGAGACCACATCCTGCCCATAGGGAGGTAACATGGGGTTACACATATGGACTGACTGTCAGGGTATGCTAAGACGATGGCATCCACTATCCAGTGGGCCAACCTCTGTTTGGAGACAGCCTTTCCCTTCTGCTGTCCTCCATAGCAGACAAAGAGCTGTTTTGAGGTTCTAAAGCTCTGTGTGCGGTCCACGTACAAACGCTAGGCATGAACAGGACACAGCAATGCAACCTGGTCCCTGAAAGGAGTGGTGGGAAGTTTGGGCACGTATCCGGGCCGGGGTCTCAGGATGAATGACATGAGAGTTAGCCGGCCTGAGTTCCAGGCACGCTTTGTCGACCGAAAATGCCTGCAGATCCCCCACCCTCTTAATGGATGTGAGCGCAGTCAGGAGCGCTGTCTTAAGAGATAGTGCCTGGTTGCATAAAGCACCTTAAGTGTAATTTTCCCTTAAGGTCACCCTTATGTTTCCCTTAAACCTAAGGGTGTTGCAGAAAAATACCCTTAAGTGTTACTTAACGTTTTTTTTAAGTGAAACTTCATAAATACTTAGAATTTCCCTTAAATGCTGTTTTTTCACTTAAGTAATCGTTAAGTGTTGCATAAAACCCCTTAACGTTAATTTCCCTAAGTATAACTTAAGTTTTGGAAATCGTAACCTTAAGAGTAACGCGGACAAAAATAAGACGACATGGCTGAATTTATGGAACCAGCTGAAGATCGTAGGGAATAGGGAGAATCCTTTGGACCAATTTAGCGATGAAAAATTGTTGCAAGAATACCGATTTGATCGACGCGCAATATTTGACATCGCTATCAAACTAGACGGCTGTCTGTCTGTCATTACACGCGACTCGCATGTAAACTATCACAACGCTAAGTCAGTGCGCGCACGGAGAGTGTGTGTCCGACCCGTGCAGAAAAAGATTCACAGGAGAACGAGCTGATTCTGTGTTTTAAAAGGAATCATGACAGAAGAAAACAGGTATGCTATGGAAATATACTCAGCTGTATTTCGAGACACAGAGCCAGAAGTGCATTCACAAAACCTAAACAAATGCCAAAGCATGAGACGGTGAACAACACAAACTGCCGCCACTTTCGGAGCTAACGCGGTGTTGCGTGATAGCGTCAATGGACTGGCACGTGATATTCCGACATTTTAGTGTTTTGCGTATCTATGGCAACAACAGACTTTTATAACGTGAATCCAGGATCGCTGTCGTAAAACACTTAAATGTTTCCCTTACCTAAGAGAACCGTTTAAGAGATTATATGCAACACCCTTAAGTTATTCTCTTAGGTAAGGGTAAATCGCACCTTAAGTATCATACTTAAGGGAAAAACTTAAGGTGCTTTATGCAACCGGGCACAGGATTTTAATCTCTACTGACTGCAAGGGCTCAAAGGGTGCTCTCTGTAATCCCATCAGGACCAAGGAGAGGTCCCAAGAGGGGATGAGGCGTGGCCGAGGAGGATTTAATGTCCTGGCGCCTCTCAGGAACCTGATGATTAGGTGTGTTTCCAGAGGGACTTACCGTCTACTGCATCATGGTGTGCAGCAATAGCGGCTACATACACTTTCAGGGTGGAGGGAGACAGAATTCGCTCCAACCCATCTTGCAGGAAGGAAAGCATGACATTAACAATGCATCTACGGGGATATTCCCTCCAGGAAGAACACCAATCAACGAAGAGGTTCCACTTCAAAGCGTGAGGCGTAAGCGCCTCGTAGAGGGGGCTCTAGCTGAAGCGATAGTGTCAACTACCGCTGGAGGTAGGCCACTTAAGTCCGGGTGCCAGATTGTGCCCTGTCCATAAGAAAGCGGGTCCTTCCTCAGGGGAATCCGCCAGGGAGGGGCTGTCGACAGGAGCATGAGTTCTGAGAACCAGTTCCGGGTGGGCCTGTATGGCACAACCATCGAGACCTGCTCCCCATCCTCCCTGACCTTGCACAGTGTGTGTGGAGCAGGCTCACTGGGGGAAACGCGTACTTGCATAGGTCCTGGGGCCAGCTTTGTACCAGTGTATCCATGCCGAGGGTCCCCTCGGTCAGGGAATAGAACCACTGGCAGTGGGTTGTCTCCGAGGTTGCGAACAGATCTACATGAACGACCCGAAGCATTCCCAAATCAGCTGGAGTGTCTGGGGGTGGAGTCTCCATTCCTCCCTGGACGAATGCTGTCGTGAGAGCTCGTCGGCTCACCCGGCATGTCCATGGCACAAAACGACCTGAGTCGCTTCTGACTCCACAGGAGGAGATGGCGGGTGAATTGCAACATACGCAGGGGAGTGTAGACCACCTTGGCGGTTGATGTACGAAACGGTCGATGTGTTTTCCGTCCGGACCAGCACATGCTTGCCCCGCAGTGACGGCAGAAACCGGCGCAGGGCAAGGTGTACTGCTAGCAACTCGAGGCAGGAGACAGGAGACACTCCACTGTCCAGGAGCCAGAGGCTACTTGCCCGTCGCATACAGCAGCCCAGCCTGTACTGGAAGCAGGGCTGTAGTACTCGAGTCCGGACTCGAGACCGTTTTTCTATGGTCTCGGACTTGTCTCGGACTCGGTGGTATTCGGACTCGGACTTGTCTGGGTCTCGGCCACTGGTCTTGCCAAATATGTAGTCCAGGTGTCTTTATTATGTTCCCAGTAACGTATTATTGTAGTATGCACCCGCAGAAACCTCCACAGATTACCGCAGATTGTAGTGCCAGTCATTGACAAGTACGACCTGCGCGTGTGTGATTTATTTTCTACTATTTGTTACTAAAATATCGGCGCATTGCTGAAATAACATCTGTCTATTCACTGCCGATCATAATATGAAATTGCTATATGGACTATAGTGACTGTGAATATTAAAGACTGCTATCAAATCTGATTGTTCAGCGAGTCTCTGCAAATGAGTGCCGCAGGTTCATGTACTACATACACAAGTACACATTTATCTTCAGCATTTCATCGTCAGATACACTCAGAAACCCGTCAAAATAAAAGTTCGGTTTAACGTGAAGAAATTACCACAGATATATTTTACTGGAGTGAAGCTATATTGTCATTTAGTTAGTACTAGTACCTAGCAGTGGTAATAAAAGTAGGTTGGTGTTGTTTGTATCAGTTTTAACACTGCTATTATGAGGTATCACCATATGTCATCATTCTTTTTTCTTTAGATTAAAGATGATGTCAAGGGGAATGTCTATACTTAAAAATCCTGGGTGTTGTGACACTGTTTTTGCTTTTAGATCAACAAATAATAACCCAAAATGATTGTCTTGATAATGTCATGCATAAGACTTTTTTCCTGTCCTGGACTCGGTCTTGACTCGGACTCGAACCTTTTTGGACTCGGTCTTGTCTTGGACTCTAACCTCTTTGGACTTGGTCTTGACTTGGACTCAACTAGTCATGGTCTTGGACTTGTCTTGGACTCGACAAAGGTGGTCTTGACTACAGCCCTAACTGGAAGCATCTGTTGAGACAACAACATGCCTGGACACTTGTACTAGGGGAACACCTGCCCATAGAAAAGCAAGGTCTGACCACGGGGTGAAAATCTGGCAACAATGTGGTGATTTCCACCCGGTGTGTTCAACGGTGCCATACCCATCTCGGGACCCGGTCATGAAACTAGTGCTGAAGCGATCTCAAATGAAGCAATCCGAGTGGCGTGACTGCGGCTATGAATGCCATTTGCCCCAGGAGCCTGTGAAATAATTTCAGTGGAAGCGCTGTCCTGCTCTTGAACGAATTCAAGCAGTTCAGCACTGACTGGGTGCGTTTGTTCGTGAGGCGAGCTGTAATTTCGAATGAGTCCAACTCCATACAGAGAAAAGAGATTCTCTGCACAGGGGAGAGTTTGCTCTTTTCCTTGTTGACCCGAAGCCCCAAACAGCTGAGGTGCGTAAGCACCATGTCCCCGTGTTCGCATAACTGACCAGTCAGTTACCAGTCATCTAGATAGTTGAGGATGCGAATGCCCGGCTATCTTCGTAAAGACGCGGGGTAACAAGGACAGACCGAAGGGGAGGACCTTGTACTGGTATGCCCGTCCCTCGAACGCAGAAACGGTCTGTGTCGGGGTAGGATTGAGCCATGAAAATAAATATGCTTCCTTCAGGCCGATCTCTGCAAACCAATCTTGGCTGCTACCAATCCAAGATCAGTTGTAACCAACCGCATTTCTTGGGCACGATGAAGTATAGGCTGTAAAACCCTGATTTCATGTCGGCTGGAGGGACCGGCTCTATTGCTTCCTTTACCAATAGGACTGCGATATCCGCACGTAGGACAGAAGCATCCTTGACTTCCACTGAAGTAAACCGGGCGCTGCTGAACCTGGGGGGACGCTGGGTGAAATGAATCGCATAGCCGAGTTTGATCGTCCGAACGACCCAGCGAGACGGGCTGGTAAGCGTTAGCCAGGCTTATAGACACCGTGCAAAGGTGTATATAATTTTTGGCCAGGCTGTAATAAAAATAAATTATGAACTTTTATCCAACTTTTGTGAACTTTTTGTTTTTAGTAAAATAAAAACCTGTATGAAGTTTAGTATTTTGTTCTTTCTTCAAATTTAAAACATTTTTAAATTTTTTTTAAAAATTTACTCATATTTTGATGGTTTAATCAAACTTGTAGGGTCATTAAAAACAAATATCCCCATCTACAAATCACTTTTTGCCACTATGCAATGCATATTGTAATTGCAATATATAATAATACACAATTCAACAATTTTTATATGTAGGACATGCACTCACAAAATAAAATTTTGATAATAAAATAATTAATATTTTGATAAGAAAATAAAAACGAGTAAAAACAAGATTGTCTAATAAAAACAAAAACATAAAAATCATTGCAGTAATATTGATAAATAGGGAGTGGTAATAGAACAAAACTAGCATGAAATATCTATGTATATAGTGTGTGTGTGTGTAGTGGGGAGTGGGGTAAACTGGGGGACTCTGCTGGCAGACGGCTGAGGGGCCCCATGCAGTCTGAACTGCACAGCTATTCGTCTTATGTCTGTGCACGGTGACCTGTTAGACCATGTGACATCTGCCTGGCTGCCAACACAGAAAAGAGATGCAGGAGTGCCCATATGGAGCCTCCTTTCTCCAAATACTGACACACTGTTTGGTCCAGAGTGTGTGTGTGTGTGTGTGTGTCTCATTTTGATTAATAAGCACAGACACACTCAGATGGGGTTACACATCTGTGAGGTAACAGGCGGAGGGGCCATGAGCGAAGCGATACATTTCATGAATGGCACCACCGACAAAAAAGTTTCATTTAAGTAACTTAAAACCACAGAAATTTGTGTGCTTGGAGTTTTCCCCCCAGCGTTAATATAAGTGTTTAGTTGAGTAAAACATGCAAAAGCATGCTTAAAATCATACATATCATTGAATGTCAAAGATGATGTTTTGGCTGGCACTAATGCACTTCAACCTAGAAATGTAGTTTTGAGATGTCACAGAGGTTGTGCATCCTCAAAATAATATGAAAAAAATGTATGCACAAATGAAGCCCTTTTTATTAAGTGACATCTAGATTTTGAACTTCGAGACATGATTGTTTTAGAAACATCCATTGTGAGAAATCAGATCCAAGTTCATCAGTGGAACCTTAACAAAATGAGGCGTTTATCTCCCCACCCCCCAGAAGAAAAGAATAGAATGGAAAGTTCTGTCATCATTTAGTCATGTCCTCATTTCTGTCCTCATGTCGTTCCAAACCTGTGTGATTTTATTTCTTCTGCCCAACATAAAAGATATGTTTTAGAATATCTCAACAGTTTTTGTCCATACAAAGTCAATGGGGTCCAAAACAACTAACTTTCATTGTATGAAGAAAAAACAAACAAACAAAAAAACACTGAGACATCTATCAAAATATCTTCTTTTGTGTCCATACAGGTTTGGAATGACATGATAGTGAACAAATTCTGACACAATTTTCTTTTAGAAAATCCCATTAACTATCAATTTAAGTTTTATAGGTTTACAGTGAGGTCGAAATTTGTGTTCTGCTCCAGTGGTGTCAGATGTTAAATGACAGCGTTATAATGATGTTAAATTAATGTTCATCACCCTATGACATTAACCATTTACTGATATACTGTGTGGCTTACTGTATGTGCGTGCTACGGTAAGTGTGCCTGCTTGCGCATGTATGTATGTATGTATGCTGGCACATAATTACAGAGGATAAAGACCCAGTTGTACTAAGAGAAACTTCTGGGTTTGGAAGAGCAGAGCTGCTTTTCTGTTTGGCTGGCTTTGCTGAATGGAGCCATTCACAAGCCTCTAACCGCATGCTTTCTTTATCTTCATTGTTATCCCCCTCTTCCCTTCACCCACCGCAGCATAATGGCACTCCGTAAAAAGGGGTGAGGGAGCAGTCTGATAGGGAGGGAGGGGGGTAATTGGGTGAAAGTGGAGAGTGGGGGAGGGATATGTAAAGGGGTGGAAGGAGTAGAAAGGGACGGAGGACCCCAAAAAGGGGTATATGGTGACAGACAAAGGCCCAAACTAAGCCACGCATCATTTGTTGCTGACAAGTGATGATAGTAGAGGAATGCTTTTCAGGAACTAGTTAACTGATTGATTTACTAATTGAATGACTGATTAATTGGCTGCATTTTACAATGTGATTTGACACAATGTTTACATAATCATCATCACCAACATAACCATTATACATATATATATATGAAGAGTTCAGATGCAAAAGCCTCTAAGTGCCACCTGAAATTTTCTAGAATGATATTTTTTATCAAGCTAGTAGATTTAAGTTCAGTAATTTCACTTAAATGACAATGTAATTTTCATTGTCATTTAAGTGAAATTACTGAACTTAAATATACGAGCTTGATAAAAAATATCATTCTAGAAGAAAATTTCAGGTGGCACTTAGAGGCTTTTGCATCTGAACTCTTCATATATATATATATAGGAATATATATATATATATATATATATATATATATATATATATATATATATATATATACACTCACCTAAAGGATTATTAGGAACACCATACTAATACTGTGTTTGACCCCCTTTCGCCTTCAGAACTGCCTTAATTCTACGTGGCATTGATTCAACAAGGTGCTGAAAGCATTCTTTAGAAATGTTGGCCCATTCTGAAAGGATAGCATCTTGCATTTGATGGAGATTTGTGGGATGCACATCCAGGGCACGAAGCTCCCGTTCCACCACATCCCAAAGATGCTCTATTGGGTTGAGATCTGGTGACTTTGGGGGCCATTTTAGTACAGTGAACTCATTGTCATGTTCAAGAAACCAATTTAAAATGATTCGAGCTTTGTGACATGGTGCATTATCCTGCTGGAAGTAGCCATCAGAGGATGGGTACATGGTGGCCATAAAGGGATGGACATGGTCAGAAACAATGCTCAGCTAGGCCGTGGCATTTAAACGATGCCCAATTGGCACTAAGGGGCCTAAAGTGTGCCAAGAAAACATCCCCCACACCATTACACCACCACCACCAGCCTGCACAGTGGTAACAAGGCATGATGGATCCATGTTCTCATTCTGTTTACGCCAAATTCTGACTCTACCATCTGAATGTCTCAACAGAAATCGAGACTCATCAGACCAGGCAACATTTTTCCAGTCTTCAACTGTCCAATTTTGGTGAGCTCTTGCAAATTGTAGCCTCTTTTTCCTATTTGTAGTGGAGATGAGTGGTACCCGGTGGGGTCTTCTGCTGTTGTAGCCCATTCGCCTCAAGGTTGTGCGTGTTGTGGCTTCACAAATGCTTTGCTGGATACCTCGGTTGCAGTGTTTTTTTCAGTCAAAGTTGCTCTTCTATCAGCTTGAATCAGTCGGCCCATTCTACTGATTCGCATCTCTCTGACGCTCTGCCTCCCGCTCACAAACACACTATAATAGTCTCTGAGCGCTGTGTTCGTCAAATTTCATACCAGCTAGATGACAAGGTAGGTTGGGTTTGGCTACCTTTCTCACCCGAAGAAGCATGCGGGTGTCGCGTTTTCAGGTGATACATCATAGATGATGTGCTACTACTGTATTTAAGCACTCTATCACACAAGTTGCAACTTACATCTGTGTCATTCTTTTTGGTGAAATGGTCCCGCACACTACTTTTCTTTGCACGCTTCATCCTGTTGTCTGCCCTGGCTCTAACCTCGAGTGTTTTAGCCTGTAGCCTTTACTTTTCGCAAACCTTGTGAGCGCGCGAACCCAAACGCTGTGACCTCGCGCCAAATGTTTTTATTGGTTTATTAAGTACAAACAGGTGAGTTATGAAAAATTGAGTGTGAGGGATTTGTTCACTTCACACAAAAATATCTTGGAATGAGATGGCTAACTGTATCGTTTAGTCCACTGTCTATAATAGCTTAATTTAGAGATCACTTTTTCTTTTTAACCGACTACCGACAACTTTGATCGGTTAACGTTGATACAGTCAACCATCGGTCAAACGGTCATCGGTTAACATCCCTAGACCACACCCCTAAATGCATTGAAGCAACTGCCATGTGATTGGTTGATTAGATAATTGCATTAATGAGAAATTGAACAGGTGTTCCTAATAATACTTTAGGTAAGTATATATATATATATATATGTGTGTGTGTGTGTGTGTGTGTATACATAGATTATTAATGATATATATATACACATCATCAGAGAATCCTGAAATAAATGCACAACATTGATAATATGAAATGTTAGCACAAAATCAGCATATTAGAATGATTTCTGAAGGATCATGTGACAGTGAACTGTAATGGCTGCTGAAAATTCAGGAATCAATTAAATTAAAATATAAAATAGTTATTTTAATTTAAATTATATTTTACAACATAATTGTTGTATTTTTATTAAAATAAATGCAGCCTTGTTGAGCATAATACTTGTTTTAAAAAACATAAAAAAACTCTTGAAAACTTTTGAATGGCATTGTAAATATACACACACAAATGTGTAATATGCTTATTTATTTGTTTTGTAACATGGAGTAGGCCTATTTGTTTAGTTTAATTGCAAAAAAACAACATTTGTATTATTCATTTTGAAAATACAGTGGAATTGTAAAATGATCTAAATGATTTGACTCAAATTTTCTGTAAACATTAAGCAAACAACCAAACAAATGCATGTCCATTATAGGTAGCACTGCCTGTTAGTAAACACCAGTGTCAGGTGGATCAGAATTTTAACAGTGATGTTGGCTGGATACAAGAGCTCCACCTGCTGGTTTACAGTTGTAGCACAAACTGCGTTACATTGACGATGTCATAGTGTTGCATTTCTCCAATGATTGTTTGCGTTAAAACAAACACTGTTCCCCAAATGTGTAACAAAACTGAATATATGTAACCCATGGTCTGACTCCACGGCTGGCTGAAAGATGGTGAAAGTATACAATTAGTTATAAAGTTCGAGTGTGTTACCGATAAAAACATCCTGTCCAATCACACTTTGGAAAGATTCTCAGTGGCAAAGACTGACTGATTAACAGTTTGTGCAGATTTGTCCTCTCTGAATTCTGCTGTATTCCTGCAGGTGAGTGAACAGTGGTGTATATTTTAGATTGGATAAAACAAGGCTTTTCATGGAGTTTACATCATTATCAACGTCACATAGACTCATGTATTTCAGCAACAGGGACACCGGGGCTAGTTGTCACAGGGGCTATATCTTAGTAGCAATGATGTTTTGAAACATCAGCTACACAAACGTGTTTTTATAGCAGTGTTGTATGTTGTTTTAAAACATCAATTTCAAAACATGTTGTTGCGAATAACAGCATCACTTCGATTTAGCCACTTTCCTTATATATTTTATACACTATATTACCAGTTAACAGTGCCAACTGCCAAACACATCCACACCAGTTGCGTTTCTCCGAGCACCTCAAAGTGGTGTTTCGTTCCTGAATGAATCAGTATGTTTGAACGAATCATTTGATTCACTCATAAAGACGGTCACTTGTCGCCACCTACTGGCGTAAGGATGTAATAGTAAGCGTAAGTGATAAACAGGTTTACCAGTCTATGATAACATACCCAACTGTAAATTAACTATATGTTATTTCCTGAGCAATAACGGTGGAATGTTTTGCTTTTTGTAGTCATATCTCTATACAGACAACTAGCCCCAGCCTCTCATATATGAGGAAGTGGTAAATCCATACCTTGGTTCTAGGATAGGGCAGGGATCTAAAAAACATAAAAAATGCATTACAAATCAACACATTAATGTAAAATTGTACAATTAAAAAATTGTAGATCAACATGATTCCTGTTAAGAGTGACTTGGTAGTTTTGCGTGTGCATGGTGTTTTGTTGATTTAGCAAACTTTAGAGGCCCTATTTAAGGTCACATGAACATTAAACATTAGCCCCAGTAGCTTATTCCTGTTCCCCCCCCCCCCCCCCCCCCCCCCTTTTCTGCAGTGTGGCAGTCTGACATAAACACTAAACAGTTTATGATTTTACGTTATATCACATGCAAACTTACCAACATCTGTTGGGGCGATAATGGCCTCCTCAGAAAAGCCCAGAGATAAAGCAAAAGATCTGAATCTCTCAATTAGATCTGGTCTTAGTATGGATGACCGTCCTATGAGCAATGTCTCTGACAAATTAGCATGCCTCATCAATATGTCCAAGACAGCATATGATATTTCTTTTACATCATCAGTTCAGACTTACCATAAAGAGCTACTTGAGTGTACTCTTTGTTCATGTTCTTGTATTTAAGGACCAAACTATAATCTGTGTAATTGGTCTCCACTATCGTGATGTCTTTTGTTGTCCTGTGCCCTTAACAAAAGGTCAGACACATCAAGTACATTTTAAATTAAGTGGTTGTTTGTGATCTGTTTATGTTTGTGTAAATGTTATAAATATGTGTATAGTAAAATTGAAGTACAGTAGTCAACATTTGAAGTGGATCAAGTAAGTTCTTCAAAGTTGTCCTATAAAGATTGGGCATTTTTAAAAATTCATAACTTTGATGAAAGGTTTTGATCCACTTCAAATGTTGACTACTGTATAAAAGTTTATAAAGACATATTGTAAGTAAAATATTATTTAATATCACTGAATCTAAATACATTAATTTATACAGACACATTTTTTTATGGGTTAAAAAAGGTAGAAATGTTGTTTTAAAGTAACAATCGCAGGTTACCACTTTTTACAAATTAGTTTTATTGTATTCAGTTTTGCACTATATTCTCAAAATGCTGTATATAATAATTATTAAGAAATATCTTGTTATTTTTTTCTGGTAGATCTGATGAAGGTTTAAATATATTTGAAAGTTTTTGAGAGTTGCTGATGTCAGTTCTGTGAACAATGACGCCATGTGATAAGAAACATGTGATGTAAGCACAAAGATGTAAGAGAAAGGAAATGAGAGCTTACTTTTGCTAAAGTAAGTGAACTCTCCAGGAACATCTGTCTTCTCATATGAATAAACTTTGACGGAGCATCCATATGGCCTGTTAGTTCAAATATATACAGATTGTTAGCGCAATATTGAGCTCAAATATTACATGTTTTACAATGTTGTCCCTTTGTTATTCGAGATGGTGTGATAATGTAAATATTAAACAATATCTTGTCCAAAATGATGCACCTCATGGTCCACATGGTTAGGTTCACATTTCCACCATTGCCATTTGGTACCAGAAGACCTTTAGAAACCTTCAGATGGTTTTTGAACATTGCAAACAGCGCGGATTCATCTGCAAGTCCAATACGGTACCATTCACCTGCAAACTGACAGTAAAAGGAAGTAAAAAAGGGTTTGCAGTTCACTACGTTTTCCAAGGGTTCTGTAGTACCAGCTGATGGTTATATAGCCTGTATAATTACTATTATTAAAGAAAGTACAGTGCCTGAAAAAGAATCAGCTTTATGGTTCCACCTGTTACCATTATTAATTACATAATGTTAATTTCAACATTTACTAATAGATTCAAATAAGTGCATTGGTTTAATGGTATGGGGAGGCGAGTCTTCAGCTGCTTCTTGAAAGATGTGATGGTTTTGGTAATGAGACCTTATTGTAAGACCTTACCGAATTTGCCTGGTCATATTATTTCCTATTTCTAGAACTAACTAAATGTCTGCGGATTTTCAAACAAAATGCAATGTGGCACAAAGAGAAGCTGACACAATGCAGTATTCAATGTTTAGTTTCTTTCTGTAAACTGATATCACAATTAATACAGGAGTTATGAATATTTTTTTACATCACGTTCAATATACATCAAAACCACTCATTTTCATTCTTGTATATGAATACACTCTCAATAAAAAAATTGCAAAAACCTTTAGGGACACAACATTTTGTCACTGCAGTACCAATAAAAGGACAACTTTGTACCTTAAGGGTAGACATTGCTACTCTGTACTAAAATGCACCTTTTAGTGGTAAATAAGGTACAAAGTTGCCCTTTTATGGGTACTGCCCCAGTGACAAGCTGTTGTAACCCTAAAGGTATAATTCTTGCACATGTTTTTCTGACAGTGTAAGCTGATGAACCATGATCCGTGCTTTAGGTAAACTTATATCCCACTGCAGTTCTACCTCTTCACTGTTTGAAACAAATATAATGCTGAGCACATTTAAAATTGAAAAGCATTCAATGCTCAAACACCCCCAAAAATGATAAAATCATACTCACTTTCTCCAGATCAAAGTTGGGCTGAGGTTCAACAGGATGCTGTTTGTTGAAACCATGCGTCCCTAAAAACATACAAAGCAAAAGTGCTAATGCCAGATTCATGCTGAAAGTTCAAACACCTCTGTATGGAAATGTAAAACTAATGACATATCACAGGAGCGGTGGGGAAACTCCTGGGTTTATATTTGCCAACAGCAAGGCAATGTTTGTGAAGGACAGGAGCCCAGCCCCTATACACACAGTGCATGTGTACCGTCATCCTCCAGTTAACTGGAGACCAGCAGTGCAGACTTTTAAAACAGCAACAATTTTTGGATGTTAGAGAATCTGACATGAAATCACTGAAAAATAACAGAACCCCATAGGTGTATACAGAGGATTACAAAACATATTTGTCAGACATTCCTCTGGTGCATAATTATAGACATAATATAAACAACATAATGCTTTAAAAAAAAAACTATCTTCGGACAACTCTGCTTTAAATGTTATTCTACGCGGACAGACTGTGGGTGTAAGATGACCCTGGACTTTGACTTACACGGGCCCAACACAAACGTTACGACACCAATCTCTTCATTACAGTGTCTGATGCAGAATTAAACAGAGATCTCTGAATACTCCTGAATACCTCTGCTTCTCAGACAGTGCATAATAACTTTATGCATAATAACTTTATGCACATACTTTAAAAAATACAAGCACTGGATACTTTAAACAACAGCTGGAAGACTCTAGTAATTTCACGAGTTCACACTTACATGGCCAGATAGAGTAAAGAGATTGCGTATTTGGCGTGATGTCCGATGGGAGGGCTCCGAGCTCGGAATTTGTCCTGAACTCAGAGTACTCCCCCATCCCTGGTTGGGATAGGAACAATCGAGAGTGAGGAGTTGGGGTGGTGGAGGGATGCTGGAAAACTGTCGTGGGACAGAGGTAAGTCGGTTGTATATGTAGGCCTCCTCTCGTGCTGATTGGGTAGATTACCTGAACGTGCTCCTCCCGAAGTTTGTTGATAAAACATCATGAGACCACACAAGCTATGATGGATCATTAATGAACAACATTACATGAAATGTCAAATAGGAATCACAAATTACTGAAACTGTATTAATAAAAAAAAAAAAAAAAAAAAATTGACCACTTTCTGACTGACTGGTTGTACCAAGGGGTGGTCCATAAAAACTAATATCTAACTTTTAATTTAAAAATTATTCTATGTCTAGTATGTTTATGTCATTACTGTCTATTTCATGTTGTAGTTGTATGAATCATTGCACCATGTTATGTAGCAGTAAGAAAAATGAATTCAATAATCTTATCATTATAATCAGTTAATCTTTTTCCACAAACTTTTGCTCTGTTGTTTCGGCCGTACTGCTTCAGATCCTTTTCTTGCGGGCCCACGTGAGAAGAATGAGACACACAGAAACTGGTGCTTCACATCTCATTGTTCTTCAAAGTTTATTGGTTAGATACACTTATAACTCTTCTTGTTATGCATATTCATTTACCACAGTCCAGTTATCTGAGGTCCTTAATATCCTTACAGTAGTACATCAGATACACATTTTCCTCTTAATTGGGCCATTTTCAGATTACATCTATCATGACATATGCCATTATTCAGCATCTTCAAACAAGATGCATCTATTTCCATAAGGATAATTTAAAATGAAATATAGCAACTGGTTATTTAAATTAACCAGTATTGGGGAAAGTTGGTTTTAAAGTAGTGCATTACAATATTGAATCGCTCCCTAAAAAAGAGTAACTATTGTGTTACTTTATTTGGAAAGTAATGTGTTACATTACTTTTGCTCAGATGTTTAAAAAAATGTGTTGGCAAATCTAAAAGACATGGATATCTGCAGGTCGTAATGGCCATGCTGAAAGGTAGGGACGTGCCAGAAGTTACACAATGTTACAACAGAAACTAACCCATAACCATACCCACACCCTAAAAAGTGACCACTATGCATTGTATTAAATCTAGCAGGCTACGTCTTAGTACGTCGATACAGGCTACAGCAAGTAACAGGCAGCTTTCTCGACCAACTGTGAAGAGCTTTTGAAACACCCCCAAGCTCTGACCTGCAGATACCCACACTTGAAATCTAAAGGCCTTCATACCATAAGTGAAATGAATAAGCCTCAGGCTGAAGGAAATGCAAATTGCCTATAAAGTAGAGGGCACAGGGGAAAAAAATGCAGAAGAATAGGACGCAGGGGAAGAAAGTTCAACACTTATACTTCAGCAATAAACAAAAGGCCTTGAAAAGTAATCTGATTACAATATTCACATTACCTTAAAGGGATACTCAACCCACAAATGAAAATGATGTCATCATTTACTCACCCTCAAGTTGTTGCAAACCTGTATGAGTTTCTTTCTTCTGCTGAACACAAAGGAAGATATTTTGAAGAACGATTGGAACCAAACAGTTGTTTGGCACCATTGACTTCCATAGTAGAAAAAAAAATACTATGGAAGTCAATGGTGCCAAAGTTCCAATCGTTCTTCAAAATATCTTGCTTTGTGTTCAGCAGAAGAAAGAAACTCATACAGGTTTGCAACAACTTGAGGGTGAGTAAATGATGACAGAATTTTCATTTTTGGGTTGAGTATCCCTTTAAAGTGTTAGTTCACCCCAAAATGAAAATTCTGTCAGTAATTACTCACCCTCATGTTGTTCCAACCCTGTAAGACTTTCGTTCATCTTCAGAACACTAATTAAGATATTTTTTATTAAATCTGAGAGCTGGATCACTCCTCGGCTTCTAAGGGTTAAAAACTGGCAGGCCCAGAAAAGTTAAAGACATCATTCAAATAGTCCAAGTGACTACAGTGGTTCAATCTTTAGGTTTATTAAGCGACAAGAATACTTTTTGTGCGCAAAAAAACAAACAAAAATAACGACTTTATTCAACTATTAATTTCCTTCTCTGTGGGCCGTGAGATTTCACGTAGTGAAACTGCGCTAAGCTTCTAGGTTGTACGTCCCACGCATCACACACATGACCAGCGTTGGCCAATAGTGAGCCTACGTGTGACGTACAACACAGAAGCGCTGCGCAGTTACACTACGTGAAATCTCACGGCCCACAGAGAAAGAAATGAATAGTTTAATAAACTCATTATTTTTGTTTGTTTTTTTGTGCACACAAAGTATTCTCGTCGCTTGATAAACTTAAGATTGAGCCACTGTAGTCACTTGGACTATTTGAACGATGTCTTTCATAACTTTTCTGGGCCGACAAGTTAGGAGCTTACCAGCTCTCAGATTTAATCAAAAATATCTTAATTTGTGTTCCGAAGATGAACGAAAGTCTTACGGGGTTGGAACAACATGAGGGCAAGTAATTACTGACATAATTTTCATTTTGGGGTGAACTAACACTTTAAAATCACTATCTAGTACCAGACGGCATTCATTTTAATAAAAGTAATTCATTAGGGGGGAAAAAGGCAATTGACAAAAGCTTAGAATGCTGAGGTTGTTCAATTTATCTGCATGTATCAGTATATTTAAAATATAATTTTACAAAATAAATTTTTCAATAAAAAAAAAAATCATACTTGGCACATCATTTGGCATTTAATTGTTCATCCTTGTCATTATTACAAAACAGCGAGTCATACTGTGCACACTCAGTACCACAATCCAAAGCAATACAACTTCACTTTTGAGAGTTCTGTTTAATTTTGCTCACCTCATGAATGAAGCAAAGGACAGAGTTGTTCAGTAACCATGTACATTGAATGAATTAATATTAGTTAGTTTTATCGCACTTGGTTCAATTTCTTTGCTATACACCAGAAAAGAGCAAGTGAGGGCAGACAAAAATGTATGTCGTCACCAGCGCAACCATTTATTATTTAATTCTTACTTTTATAACAATATATCTACATAATATAAAAATGAGTTTCAAGTTAAACTCAACATTTCAGAAATATTTTTGAGATGTAACTGTAACCCAAGCTACTATTTTGATGCAGAGGAATTGCAATGAAAACTAATGGAAAGAAAGCTTATATAAACTGTGTTCATGCAAAATTCTATTGAGACCTTTGTCAAAAAACAACCATCATGTGACCAGCAAATAAGTTCAAAATTAGACACAATGTAAAGTCATGATGTTTAAGGGTGTGGCAACAGTATAAAAATAAGTCACGTTAAAAATTCTTGAACATTGTCTGAAACATATCACATCAGCAACTAATCACACCAATTCAATGACAAATCACATTAAGACAACAAATTGTCAAATATACACATTTTTGATATGTAAACATTTACATTATTTGAAAACATAATGAGATGCTTCTAATATGCCAATGCAACTAGTTTGTTTCTTCGATATTTTGGAGTTGGCACTGAGGAGAAAAGATGTCTAGCGCTGATGAGTCCCTTTAAAACGGGCTTGAATCTCCTCCAAAGTTTTGCCCTTGGTCTCAGGGACAAAGAGAGCAGTGAATATGACATTGAGAGCGCACAGTCCTGAGAACATCCAGAATGTCCCTGCACTAGTGATGGCATCCTGAAAGAGATCATGTATTAGACCTGTTCATTAAACCAAGAACATTTCAGGGGAAAATACATAACCGTCAGCTCACCATGAGGTTCTGGAAGGTCTTGGTGACAATGAAGGCACAGGTCCAGTTGGTAAGCACACACAGAGCACTGCCCATTCCCCTCACTCGTGTGGGAAAGATCTCGGACATCACCAGCCAAGGAGTAGGACCCCAACCAAGAGCAAAACCTGGTAAACACATGTGTTTATGATAGTCTGACTAATAGTCAGTTTACTTATCTTACAGTGCATCGTCTTATTTCACCAAAAATATGAATTGGACAAAAACGCAAGTATAGCTACATAATTTTCTTGAGAAATAGTTTTTCTTTGAAGCATGTAGTAGCAAGAAAACTAGATAATCACTGTATGAATTTAATTCAGGTTTTTAAGTGCATTCATAAGATTATGTAAATATGTCTTAGAAAAACTACTTAAGATTGTTTATTGCACCAAGCAACTTGAAAGTAAATTAAATGGGTAACACTTTAGTTTAGAGTCCAGTTCTCACTATTAACTAGTTGCTTATTAGAATGCATATTATTAGGATTTGGGTGGGCTGTTTATTAGTACTTATAAAGCACATATTAATGCCTTTTTCTGCATGACCATATTCACCTCGTCTGTGAAACCAGGGAAAGGTTTCCTCAAGGTCTTTTCTCAATGTCCTAATACCCCTTAAATTGGCAGCTTTATCAATAGTTTGAGCTTGTTTGACTCGAGACTATAGAGCTTTCATCTGCTCATGTGATAGTCAGTGACCGTCCTGAGGAGACTCAAACATGAGGTCTCAGAAAAAGTGTCAATGGACAGAATGGAGAGCGAGCGTGATCCAATGAAAGGTGATAAAGAGTGCAGCATGTATCTGTGAGGGCACGAACAATGCCACTCTAGTTATGTCCCAAATGATGCACTATACCAGTGGTTCCAAACCCTGGTCCTGGGGTGCGTCTCAATCAGCTCCCGAGCTAGTGAATCAGTATATCTGGTACAGGAATCCGGGCACTGGTAAGGACCCTGGCTCACTACCCATTTAGACAGCGATTACTCAATTTACGGCGACATTACATGTTGTAGAAGGTCACCACTGGTATTAATCAACAACAGGCAGAATCTATATCTTTTTGATATTATTTTTTATGCCGTTTAAACACATTGTTCCGTTTCATATCATTACAACATTTCAGCCAACCAATAACTAGATGTGTTCACTACCCGTCTAGTGATTTGTGTTTATGCTGACATATAATAGTAATAAAAAAAGTTTGTCTTTTCAAATCTTCCATCCCATGTCATATTTTCCCATGTCATATATTTATTGAGCTGGCTTGTGCGTTTTATGTTTAATATTTAAATATTCCATGTCGCAACAGTGGCTCAACTATAAGTTTATCAAGCGACGAGAATACTTTTTGTGCGGAAAAATAAACAAAAATAACGACTTTATTCGAGACTTCAAGAGATTTCCACGACGCACGCGCGAGAACTTAACTGAAGTAGTTGAAGGAGATCGCAATTCTCGCGCATGCGTCGTGGAAATCTCTTGAAGTCTCGTTTCAGGCCTACAAGGAAGAAAAGGAATAGTCGAATAAAGTCGTTATTTTTGTTTGTTTTTTCACACAAAAAGTATTCTCGTCGCTTGATAAACTTATACTTGAGCCACTGTTGCGACATGGAATATTTAAACATTTTCTTTAATGACTTTCTGGGCCGTCAAGTTTCATTCCCTTAGGGAGCCTATGGAGGAGTGATCAACCTCTCAGATTTAATCATAAATATCTTCATTTGTGTTCCGAAGACGAACGAAGGTCTTCCGGGGTTGGTACAGCATGGGGGTGAGTAATTAATGACTTAATTTTCATTTTTGGGTGAACTAACCCTTTAAAGGTGCAATGTGTAAAAATTTTGAGTATCTATTAACAGAAATGCAATATGACATACATAACTATGTTTTTAGTGGTGTATAAAGAACTTACTTAATAAACCGTAATGTTTTTATTACCTTAGAATTAGACATTTATATCTACATAACCGCAGGCACCCCCTTCTATGAAGGTCGACATATTGTGACGTCATGTTTCTACCGTAGCCGACAGCGAACAAACAGCGCTACAGAGTGCGTTTCGTCACTACCTTGAAAGAGAAGCAGCAGAAAGCTAAAGCTACCCATAGACACCGTGAGTAGTGACTTTTCCCTTGTCAGTGGTGTAAAATATGTAGTTGGATTGTTTCATGTAACTAAGTTCTTCTCTCTCGCTGTGTTATGGCTTTGCTATGTGGGGATAAATTTGCTGGTTACGTTCGTGAGACAGCTGATTAGTACTCTTGTCATTGACCGTAAAACAGTATTTTAAGTAGTGGTCGACCGATATGGGATTTTTAATGGCCAATGCCGATGCCGATATTGAGAAAGCAATCTGGCCGATTGGCCGATATGAGGCCGATACAGTACATGTGAATACAGTAAATGAGAGACAAAGAATATTGATGAAACTAAATTAACATTTATTGTACATAATATTTATGCAAAATTCTTTTTGCAATTAAACATATTTACTAATTAAGTAATTAAAATGTAAACAAATGAGGTACTGTAACACTTCAATAAATAAAGTTTTAATAATTACTGCTGCTTACAAATAACATGTATCATTAATGAACCAATCTAAACAATATTTATAAATTAATGACAAAATAGTATGTGCAATTTCATACATTTTATGTACAATATACATAGTTAAATAAAAATCTCACATAGTTTATTTACACTATTTAGTTTAAACAGGTTGTTTTACTGTAAGTATATTTAAATAATAATGATTTATGTCTGTTTAGTTTTGCTTGATAGTTTCTTTGAAACTTTGCAAGCCGTCACATGTATTTGCATGCTCGATTAACATCAAATCCGACCGGAACATATGAAAAGGTATAGTACACACAATATTACGCCAATCGTGGATAATTAAATACAGCAGATAGAGATAGTGAATAACATTTTCAAGGATTTTTTTCCCCAAATGTATTATTATTAGTATTACCATACAGTGTTCTCTTCTCATCCACCTCGCGCGATCACTGATCTGTAGTGCACGCGACCCAGCTTTTCAGTCCGTGAGGAAACAGCGTCTAGTTTAAACGTAACCGAGAACAGCGAGCGTATAGGGAACAGCCAGTCAGAGGATTTTTGACGGTTTGTGAGGTAAAATGTTTTCAGTTTTGTTTGAATTTGTTTATATCACATCTGTGACCCCCCACTGGAGCTGTCGCTGGGCTGCAGATCTGACACATCACGGTACTGTTTGAATAGACTTCGCTGCACGCCGGAGTGTTTTTGTGTGTAACACAATGTAGCGTCAGGTTAGAAAGCGAATGCTGATTGGTCATTTACGGTGTCTGTCAGATGTCTGCTTCACTTCTGAGTGGCTTGTCTTATGGTGCTGGGCGGAGCAGAGCGAGCGTATTCAGTTCATTCATACTCGCTCTGCTCGCGCCAGTGGAAAAAAGCGCTAATGCACTGTCACAAACTGTTTTGAAATATATCGGCCAAACGGATATATTTTTTGGCCGATGCCGATATCTAAAAAAATCCAAATATCGGCCAGTTTTCAAAATCAGAGGAAAAAAGCCTATTGTGTGTAGTAAATGGTGTCTAGGGGATGCGGAGGCGCGCGCGCTGTTACAATCATGTCATTTGTGCCGCGCGCACCTTTGGGCTCATGCTGACGCGTCGAGTATAAACAAGGCTTTACGCTTTAACCAGCTCAGACACAGTAACAGCTCATATTTAGCCAGCTAAACTTTTACTACCCTGTTAGAAAAAATATATAGTTGCATAGTTTCATGTGGTTCTTCTCCCTCGCTGTATTATGGGTTTGCTATGTGGGGAGAAATGTGCTGGTTACGTTTGTGAGACAATCAGCTGATTACTATTATTATATTATATATTAAGACCCTTGTTCCTTACCTGACTATGGCTTTGTAAACTTTATCCATGATGTGGTTTATAATGTGTGGTACTAAAACAGTGACAATGGTACACACTCTTGGCTTACTCTGGCTATTCTCTGCTCAGAGAATCGTCTCAGACGACGATATGTTTGACCCGTTTTAGCCACCGTAGCTTCTGGGAAAGGGAGGCGTGAGCAGTGGGCTGAGCCATTAGTGCAACTCGCAACCGAACCGCTAGATGTCGCTAAAAAATACACACTGCACCTTTAAGCGTCTGCGACTTACTTTCACTTTGATTTGCAATAGTTTGCACGTTGGCTTGATGAAGAGATGCTCAGCTGCGCATCTGCGGTAATGCGCGTTGCAGTAGCGTCGTCATATCTGACTATAACATGACATATAGCCTATATAACACGCTCTCACAAGTTTATTTTTTAGCATTTTTGGGAGGAGTAAAATTTACATGTGGTTTCAACAACCAGATGCATTTACACTTGTCCAGTTTCGTCTGGAATGCGGCCCAGACCAGCTCCTGATGTGGTTTGAGCGATCGGATTCAAATCCGTCTCGAATGCGTTTCGGAGGGCATATACACCTGGTCTTTTCACAATCGAATAGCTATCCGATCACAGAAAACGCATGAAGTGGCCAGGTGAAAACAGCCCCCTTAAGTCTACATTACGATTAATTTGATTTTTTTTTTACATTTGAACTAATTTCTGGAAAGAAACAAATTATTCATGATTCAAAAATCCATAATTGTAATCGATGCTTTGAGAAAACAAGTGAATTGTTACTCCCCTGGCACACATACAAACCAACAAACTGCAGTCGACTTCCTCTCTATGTATGAAGTTTTAGGCTAGATTAATCTGAACATTTCATCTTGCAGTGTTTTAGCAAATCTTAATACAGCTGCTGAATAATTCTTGTTCTATGGAAAGTTTTAGTGAAATACATTTCTACTAACCTGTAATGAAAAGGCCCATGCTTCCCACAGCCAGCCAGGTCAGGTCTGTCGGGGACTGCTCCGCCAGAGGACCCTGGGCGTCTGTTAGTAAACTCGTCAGTGAGGAGTTATTGTGCTTCATCACAGTCAGCTTGAAATACACTCCAAACACTGCTTCACTAACACACATGGTTACACCTTGTGGGGGAACCAAAATAGAAGATAAATCATTTTCTCGTTTCAAAAACAGTGGTGCAAATGTATTATTCCACGAAAGATGCTTCTACCAGACAAGATGAGAAGAACTTTCCGCCCAGCCTTGTCCATGATAACAGCAGCAACTGCAGTGAAGAACACCTGTGTGGCTGCAACAATAACAGTGGCCACATCGCTGCTCTGTGGCAGACAATAACATTACAGTGTGCGTTTACAGTAGCATGAAGGCTCTTCATAAATGAGTTTCATCAAACACTCACTTTAAAATGGGCCTGCTCGAAGATCGTCTCTGCGTAAAACATGATGGCATTAATGCCAGTAAATTGCTGGAAGAGCATCATCATAATGCCTACGCCTAAAGGCTTATAGATGCCAGGGTCCTTCAGATCCGCCAGACTGAAGCTTTGCTCCTGTAATCAATTAAATGTCAATCTTAGTGACTCATATACACCTGTGTAAAGAATTATATTTCTTTATTAAATAAAGAAAAGCTATGGTAAAGTCAGATAAACTTAAAGTCATCAAAGATAAAATTAAACTTAAATTCTGGTTGGTTACGCCCATATTTAATGATTCGATCAGTTCCTGTTAGATACAATTAAAGGTATAGTTTCTGTCAAAGTTCATAAAAACATCATAAAAGAAATCCATATTAATGGAGCAGTTTAATCCAAGTCTTCTGAAGAGACATGATTGCTTTTTAACATGAACAGATTTAATTTCGGCTTTTTTTCCACATATAATTATTGACCTTCTACAGGAACCAATGAGATTGTACATCAAGCAAGCAATGTTGAGCTTATGTTTACCATATTTGATGTGATCTTCTGCTCTATGTATGTGCCTTAGATCAATGCATATTGATACATTTATATATTTGATTTAAAGCCTAAATTAAATCGGGACACCCTCATGTCTTAATTTACTCACCCTCATGTTTTAATTTAAATAATGACAGAATTTACATTTTTGGGTGAACCAACCCTTTGGGCCTGTTTACACTTGGTCTAGCTATCCAATCATTGAAAAAACCAGGGGCCTCATTTATAACCGTTGCGTATTCACAAAACAGGGCCCCAAATAGGTGTATGCCACTTCCGACGCACAAGTTGTGATTTATAAAAAAAAACAAAAACATTTGCACACCTGCATGCAAACTCTGTCCCATGCGTACAAACATTTTGGAGACGGAGCAGTTTGGCAACACCGATGGTGAGCTGAGGGCGGACGGCAGATGAAGGAAAACCACTTTAAATCTTTATTATGAGTCCTAATCATAAATACAGTGCATGTTCACAATAACAGTTTAAATAAATAAAGGAATGATTTAAACTATGTTTTACATCTGATATACACATTTAGATTAAATAGGCCATTCTCATTAATGGAGTTAAGCACTTAAATTACATGAAATCATTACAGAGAAGTTACAACATTTTTTTATATTCTAATGAATAGAAATATTTGTAGTCGATGCGATGCTTTTGAAAAATTTTCCTGTGGCATGCGGTTTTAATATTTTAACTACAGCGAGGATTGCTTAGCACATGATAATAGCAGAACTCTGAGAAAATATTTTCATGCAAATAATGACCAATAATGCACAATAAGGGCTATCTGTTTGCATTAAAAATATAAAGCAATTAAAAATACAATTTGGCTAGTGGAAAAGATTGAGAAAAACTTTTTCTGAAATGTACTTTATACTTATATTTGATTTATTTATTAAAAGAGCAAGGATAGGCTACTAAATGATTTTTTAGCAATGTAATGTGATGGCACATCCGTATCTCATATTTTCCTAATGTCTTGTACCGTTAAACATGGTATCACGAGGTGTGATCAGGTGTAAACAGGCCCTTTAAGTTGCCCAACATTTTTGTCATCGAGTTTACAGTTCACTCAAAAATAATTCACACTATAAAAGTAAAATGCCAATTCATTTTGAGTTTTACTTTTGAAAAGCAGCTCAACATTTAAATCGAGACTAAACAAAGTTTGAGATGTGAAATGAGAAATTCGTTATGTCTAACTTCATTTTTGTAGGCCTCTTCTATCCTAGCACACTCCCACTCTACAGGGGCATCAGGACCCCTGAGGAAGCGCAGGGCCTCCTCTGCCTCTCTTCTTTTCCCTTGGGAGAGCAGGAACCGTGGCGTCTCCGGCATGAAGCACATACACACCAGCATTAGTGTGGGAGGGATAGAGGATGTGATTGCTAACCATCGCCAGTCCAAGAACAAACCTGATAAAATTAATTTTGCATTAATTAAAGCGTACTTCACCCAAAAATTACAATTTTGTCATCATTTACTCAACTACAACTGATCACACAGTATGGGTCAAGTTCTCACACTATTCATGTAAACACAGCTCAGACAGAGCCATGTACAATGCAGGCTCTGTGCATTTTTGAAGAGGGACATTCCTGTGCGAACTCCTGACCTATCCCACTAATGCAATACTGAAAGTCACTAGAGTCATTCCACCAGGATTCTCGAGAGCAAAAAATAGGATGGCATTCACACGCATCTGAGCTGATTTCAAAGAACAAATTAAGTATTGGAGTGCAGGGCTACATTGGAAAAGAGACATTATGTGTGCAACATCTCGCTGATGTCATTGACATTATGTTCAAATGTGTCTTCTGATTAAACATTAACAATCATCTCACACAGCTAACTGGAGCAGAACAGGCACTCAAGTGTCATAATGCAGTCACAAGATTAAAATGAAAGCCAATACCTGTTATATAGGCTCCCATAATGCCTATCACAACCATAAGTTGCACGCAGGATCCCAAAGTTCCCCGAACACGCTCATGAGCCATTTCCGAGATGTATAGCTGCAGAAATAGAGAGAAAAAACAAGACAAGTGGATAATGTGATATTGATCTAAATATCAATGAGTTTGATGAGTATATATATATATTATATAGTATACACACACACTCCACTGATAAACATGATTATTTAAAAAAAAAAATTGAAATAAATGTGGACTGATGGCTTCAGTTATCGCTAAAAAGAAATTCTCCTATAGAGAAAATGAATGGGATTTTTACTTCTGTTACGGTCTATAATAATAATAATATAGTCAATAGTTTTATTGTGATTATTATCATTATACTCAGCAGTCTGCATATGGCAATAAAAAGGGAAATCTTACAGGTACAACAAGAGAAGTCACCCCACTGGCCAGACCAGTGAGAACTCTGCCCACATATAACATCCAGTGGTTCTGAGCTGCAATAATAATGGTAAACCCAAAGATGAATGGAATTGCACAGAACATAAGGCTCAATTTTCGTCCAATCTTCTCCACAATCCATCCTCCTAGAAGACCCCCAAGAGCCGCACCAACGGTCACCACAGCCTATAAGACAGAAAAGTATGGGCTAATGTTGAAACATCTGAACCAGTGTCAGTATTTTTGACACTCAAATGTTAATGCACTTACAACTACATTTAAAGTTTGGTTCTCTTTTAAACACCCTCCGGGTCTGACACTACAATGATAATGTAAGTTCTGGGAACTGAAAATGACAAGCATTTCCTTTATTGTACTACCAAATTGTGGTTAAAAAAAATAAAAAATAAAAATTCACATTTAGAAGTAAAACCGGACCAAACGCATTCACATACCCCAAACCAGGAAGCCTCATCTTTGCTGAGCTGCAGTCTCGGGTCTTGAATTCTGCAGAGTTCAGGTATGGCAGGAGAGCTGTAGCCCAGCACAAACCCAAAACTCAGGGGTCCCAGAACTGCTGCGAATGTGGCCATGTATAACTTCCCATTCTTAACTTTACTGTTGAGCGAAACGTTAAAATGAGATAAGAAACAATAAATATTGTTTCATAATAAGTTTCATAATTCTTGTTGAACATGTTTTCCAGATGGGAACCCTTTATGAAAAGTTGCAGTTTTTCTGGTATGACAATATTTGAATATTTCCTCATTCATTTTGAACAGATTACTGAGTAAATAACACTTTTAAATGCCAATTTCCTGTAAAAACAAAACAAAAAAACAACCGGTAGTAGTAAGTTATTTGAGGATATAGCTTAGCTAAACCATGATGTTCTTTGAACCACCTTGACAACCATTATTGTACATGAGATCTTCCCAGAACTTTTTTTTTGTAAGAAGAAAACCCCTTAAGACAATAAATTGACACTTACTCCAGGTATGAGTCCTGCTCGGATCTGTCCTCTTCTGTTTGCTCATCATTGACCAACAGTGGTCTGGTCTCATGATCCATCGTGTCTCCTCTTAAATTATAATCAAGTAATCAAGCAGTTCATAGATGATAGCCACGGACAAATTGTGTTTTTATGTCATACATAACGACTAACAAAAAACAAACAAGTCCAGCCAGTGATGTTTGGCATCCCGGGTCCACTGCATATTCAGCAAACCAGCGTAATTGTTGTCAGCTGATGAATCTGACAATAATAAATACGGCCCCATTGGTTTCAAAATAAGAGTCTTTATTTTATTTGAAACTTTTCTTTTGCCTTACCTTGCCCTTTCCACAGACTGTACAAAATGTAATTATACACAAAGTACACGTTGACTATACGTCTTTTTTTTATCTATTCATTTGTCACTTTGCACTAAATGGCATTTTTTAAGATATTGCTTAGAATAAAGAAAATTCTACATGCGGCCGTCTCTCTTCTTTTGACATTCAACTGTTCCCATAGTTACTTAATGTTTTTTAGTGAGTGCTTTTAGTGAGAGCACTGCGTTGTTTGTCGATTGTCTTTGGTTGTGGGAAACAAACGTGAGGCATTTGGATGATTTTTATTTCCTTTAAGTGATTTTATAAACAACTTTAAAGTCGTTTACGTGTTCTCAATATATCCACCTGCTGACTGTGCTGAGGTTTGTACTTTAAATGTGTGTACAACATTATTTTGCTGTGTCTGAGAGTACTTGTACTTGAACATTCTCATGCTGCATGAGTTGAACATGTTTATGTTTTTTTTTCAGAAGGAAGAATCATTCCTGATCATGTCTGATTCATCCAAGAAAAACACCAGAGAATGTAGTATGCAAGTATGCAAATGAAAACACACGCACACGCACACACACACACACACACACACACGCACACACACACACACACACACACACACACACACACACACACACACACACACACACACTGAGGGTCAAAAGTTTGGAATAATTAAGGTTTTTACCCAGACAGCAATATAGTGTTGGCCCAGATCCGGCCCACATCATCTGGTACTGGCTGGATCTGGGCAGACACTATATTGCTGTCTGGGTAATGTCTCTTATGCTCACCAAGGCTGCATTTATTTGATAGTAAAAACAGTAATATTGTGACATTTTTTCAGATCCCAGAAATGAAAAAGAAACCTATATTTGGGGAGCTCATAATAAAAGAAAAGGCTGATAAACAGTAAGTAAACATATATTTATAAACATAACCATATAATCTTACTGAGAAGCATACATATGCCTACAATACATATCTAGTTATGAAGCAGGTGTTGGCGCCATGTCACAGTCTCAGTTTGACAAGGCTGTGTCCTGTTTCTCAAAGGCCATCCTGCTCCAGTCACAGCAGGTAGAGGCCAGGCAGACTGTAGTATGGCTTGTATACAGTACGTCATAATTATTTGGCCCTGCACATTTATCACGTTTTATTTTCTTAATATCTGCAGACTGAGTTTTATGTCCAGCGAGCAGAAGCATATCTTCAGCTGTGTGACTTCCAGTCCGCAGCACTAGATTACAAACACGCCTGCAGTCTCCAACCACAAACTGAGGCCTACCCTCAACGACTCGCCTTCATATACTACCTACAGGTACAAGAATTCATTTATTCACATATAATATAAATCAGATTAGGAGCTATGAATATTACAATCCATGGATCACTTTTTCTGTTTGTGTTTTGAAATGTAGGCCTATCCATTCATTTTTTATTACTTCATTGAAATTTTCAATGTTATCAATATTTGTATGCATAGTTGAAATGCTTTTTCCATGAAAAAAATGTGCAGAAATTTAAAGCCACCATCACAACAGTTCTTTGCCACAAACATTGTTAATGCCCACTTATGTGTGTATGTTTTAACTGTCATTGCAGGGCCAGTGTCTTTTTGATTTGGGGAAGTTTCTGGAGGCTCTGGATTCTTTCACGAAAGCTGCAGAACTTAAACCCTGCTTCCGGCCTTATCACATGAGAAGGTGAGTGTAGATTTTTGAAGTGCCCTTCAAAGAGACTTGAATGCCCTGTCCAAATACCCACATTTTACTGTCCCATGTCTTAAAAATGCCAAAGCTCAGTGCCCTTGATGCACACTAAACCCACACTATCTCGAATACTGATTCGGTGCATTATTCGGGGCTAAGCGTATCCCATCATGCATTATGCTCTGGAACTCACGTGCAATCGCGAGAGGTCCAGGAAAACATTCCACTATAAGTTAAATAAAAAATAAAGTAAAAATTAATGAGATATTACGGTAACATTTTACAATAAGGTTCATTGGTCAACATTAGTTAACGAACTTAGATAACACTTAGAATGAACAATACTTCTTCAGCATTTATTAAACTTAGTTAATATTAATTTCAACATTTAATACTTTATTAAAATCAAAGTTTGTATTAGTTAATGCACTGTGAACTACAGTAACATGAACAAACAAGGAACAGCTGTATTTTTATTAACTAACATTAACAAAGATTAACAAATACAGTAACAAGTGTGTTGCTCGTTGTTAGTTCATGTTAGTTAATACATTAACTAATGCTAACTAATGAACCTTATTGTAAAGTGTTACCGATATTACATATAGTTTGGTAGTAAAACAAAGTGTTGCACATTTTATTGGTGCAAAGATGAGTGGGGTATGAGTATTTTGTGCATAATTTACAACTGCTTTTTATCTCTTAATTAGAACAATTTAAAAATTGTGTCTTCTGTTAGTTACATAGTGACTACTGAACAGACATTTAGAAGTTTATTTTAACATGCAAAGTATTGAAAAAAAAAAACCCCTCTGTAAACACATCCGGTAATCAAAAGTTCTATACACACTTGCAGTCTTCACGCCAACTTGAACACTTGGGCCAAATATAGGAAATAGGCTACGTCATGTAAGTAGACAAGTGGTCAAGTGCAAAGACTGCAAGTGTGGGTATTTGGACAGGGCAGAAGTCTGCATGCATCTGAACTAGCTAAAATAACCCAATGCTAACAAGCAATAGCATAAAATACCACCAGGTGGCGCTACAAGCCCTTTCTTCACCTTGCTATCCCCTAAGATTCAGCTATTCACATTGAGTAGGCCTATTTCTCTAAATTTCCATCATGTGTATGTGCATAAGGCACATGCATAATTATATCAGTAATGTTTAATTATGTTATAGGGTAACATAATTAAACATTACTGATATATTATTGATTAAAAGATTAAACGAAATGTATTTGTAAATTGAAGTCGCATTTAAAAATATGTAAATGTCTTTGCATTATCTAACTAAATATCAAAGTAGCGTTTATTGTAAAGAAATATAGTTTAAAATATAGCTCAGGAGACCTCAAATAGACGTTTCATGGAAAACATTTTGCAAAAAGAAATTTCTTTTCATTTATTATAATTTTTTAGGCCTAAATGAAGACAGAAGGTATTTGGACACCAAACAATTGACCAACCTGTTACTAATTTCCACCTGTAACATTTAACAATTTTATTTAGCATGTCATTTTCTAAAGCTGAAAAAGGCTGATAAGTCAGGTTAAAGTCTAAACAGTGTCAAAATTACCCTCAACAGGACGAAAGGGTTAGACGCCATTGCAAAAATGGCTAGAAAAGTGCAGTTAGTCATTTAGTTTTTTTGCTGATGACATTTGATTTGATATTTTGGATCTAATGCAATGCAATTCAGACATTTTTAAGTGTGACGCAAGTCTTCAAAAGTGTCCGAACGCTGTTTTGGGCCACCGTGGATACCATGAGATCATAATTTTCCGTTATGTTTGTCTTTTTGTATATATATTCATAGCTTGGCTTGTCTGACTGCTCTGGGCCGTTACTCTGACTGTCTTCGGCCGGTCAGTAACTGGCTAGAGACGGACAGCCAGTCAGCTGACCTCCTCATTCTGAGAGCTCGCCTTCACCACCAGCTCGATCAGGTCAGACCATCATTCACAGCCTAGAGAAAAACATTTCCCTTCAAGTGACTGTAATAAACGGGTAAGAGGGCTGTATGTCTCCTCAGATGACTTTGTGCTATCATGACTTGAGGTCAGCACTCAGGCTGAAACCCTGCTGTCCGGTTGCACATGCACTGTTGAAGAGGCTAAAGGAAGCAGCGGAGAATGCCCATCAGGCAGCTGTTGATATGGCATTGAAGGGAGAGCTTTCAGATGCACTGAGGAAAATAAACAGCGCTCTGAAGTATAACCCCAGTAAGGCACAGTACTACCTCTTTAGGTGAGGCTTAGAAGAGCTGCATATTTACAGCCTGCTAAAGAATTGGCTATTTGCAATAATGGAATAAAATACAAATGATATTTATACCAAATAGCTGACGTTTAAACCAGTGATTATGAATTTACTTTAATGAGATTATTCTGTTTAAATTAGTGTTTGTAAATGCACACTAAACTCACATTTTTTGGGGGAGAAATATATAGAGTACAGATAAACTTAACAGATCTAATCAGAAGATCTTCTGTATTTTCCTTCTGCAAACAAAAATCGAACAAAAAATTATAGTACCTTCTGCAGTCATTAACTATATATACATATGTACTAAACTCAGTTTTTAAATACATTTTCTTTTACAATTATTATTATTTTTTTGATTTTGTGTTTCTATGCAAAATACATACATTAACAGTCAAAAATTTAGAGACACTGATCATATGTTATTACGATTCTCCATATTTTGCAAGAATTGTAAAGTAATCAAATGACGCAAATTTATAATGAATAGTTTAGCTATTTAAGCTATAGCTTCTTAAAATTTAATCTTTAAGTCTATCTTAAAACTCTAATCTTTAATCTAACCAGTCTTTTCAGCTGTGATAAGCATTATACCATCTTGTAAGTAGATGCTTTGTAAATGCTTTTAATCAAATCAAATCAAATAAAATAAAATAGTAAAGTAGACATATAATGCAAATTTTTTCTGCCTGCTCAAAGGGGGATTCTTTATCGGCGCCTGAGAGACTTCACTGCTGCCATTGAGGATTTAGTTCTTGCTGCTGAATTCTATGGGGTTGAAGAAGAACCTCCTCAGGAACACATGCAAGACGACTCCGAGGATTTAGAGGAAGACGCTCAGACACAACTGGCACTCACATACAATGATTTTGCAATTCAGTGCTTCTCCCGGGGTCTGCAAAGCGAAGCCATTAAGCTGCTGAACAAGGCCATAGAGAAACAGAGAAATGCAAGTGAGCTGTTCATCAACAGAGGAGGTGTGGACCCACGGTTAGGTAACGGGTGTTGGGCTGAGAGTGGATTAGAAAAATCTCAGAAAAGTATTCAGAGGGGAGGTTATTGAAATGAAAATTCTTGAATGGTTTGATGTTTCACTTTGCTTAATAGTAATAGAATTTGCATTATCCAGAGAAAATCTGTCTCCTTTTTCCCCCAGATTGTTTTTTTAAGCTTTGTGAGTGGAGCTTTGCACTGGCTGACTATCAGCAAGCAGAGGAGATGGACCCTGACAACACGGTTATCTGGCTACGACTTGCTGTTATTCACAACACAATGGGTCTGCACAGCTATGACAACAAGTAGGTTTTAACTAAACTATAGTGTTAAATGTGAAATTGAAAACATATTTCTTTATTTTATGCCTTTTGAGATCATTTTAGAAATGTGATTTGTTCCAGGAAGTACCAGGAAGCAGCAGACAAGTTTTCTGTTGCAATAAGGTACAACCCTGGTGAAGTTCATTACTATGAGAATCGGGCCAAAGCTTATAACAAAGTGGCCAAAATGGAAGAGGCCAGGAAGGATGCCATCAGTGTTCTTATCTTAGAGCCCACCAATGACCAGGCAAGTCTCTCATCTCTTTGTCACATTCCCAAACTATGGTGGATGTTCCCTGCTTAAAAATACAGCATAAACCAGCATCAATTCAGCTGGTATAGTGCTGGTTTAGCTGGTGGAACAGAATAGTCATGCTGTTCTCAAGCAAAACTGAGCTGCTGTAGCTGGTCCACCAGTGCTGGTGACCAGCAAACCAGCAACCAGCATCCCATGCATGCAAAACATACTTTATGCTGGAAGTTTCAGCAGGGCAATCAAATATGGGCAAAAAGTTTTTCTAAAATGTTGACGATGTCAAGGACCTATAATCCCCTTCCTGAAGGACTCCCTTCCTAAAATATAAAAGTGGCGACAGTATAAATGTTCATGTATACAGAACTATTTATACCATGTTCATTTATACCAAAAAGCACTTTATTATAAAACATGTTGTTTCCGAAATTAATTATTTTGGCTTTATTTGTCATTGTATTAAAGCCTAATAGAATTGTCCATTTTGATCTCATGGTGACTTTAAAAATACAGTTATAGGCTGTTTTTTTTGTTACTGATTAAATATTTTGTGTGATATATTTGATCTCAACTGGGCTTGAAAATAATAACTTGAAAAATTGCAAGTGTGCAAAAAACCTTAGATTTAAAAAGAAAATCTTTAAATTGAGTTTATTATTCCTAAATCTCGGTTTAGGTGGTGCCTTTGCTGTTGAGTCTGCTCCCAGGATGCTCCTTGACTGATATTATGTCCTGTGCTACTGCACAGTCAGTCAAAACCCTGCTGGTGGAAAAGATTCAAGCGTTCAAAATAGCAGCATCCAAGGTGTCAAGGTTTGTAGGCATGCATACTGAACTTGCTGAGGTTTAGTTTGATAATAGAGATGCCTGGGTTCTTATAACCTCAGATTTTATGGTCATTTGTGTGAATGTAGGTTTAATGCTAGGAATCAACTTTTAGTTTTGAGAGCACTATTTCTTATGCAATAGATTTGGCAGGATGGCCCTTGCCAAAGATGACAGCCAATCACAAACATCCTCACAGAGGCTACAAGCTAAGGATGGTCCATGCGTCACTCCAGAGGTTCACTGCAAACTAGTCAAGAGAAAACAGGTACAGCTGTGGCAGAAATGTGATTACATTTACTTGTTGGTAGCATTGTAAATGCTGACCAATACAGTGATCCAGTGGCACATTATCACCAACACTATACAGACATTACCATTACAATTTAAAATGACTCATTTGAACAATTAATGTTTGAAATGACTGTTTTATAATTTAGTCTAAACCTGTGGAGGCCAATGTGCTAATTTATTATCACAGAAAACCTTTTTATAACCTTAGCACAATTAGAAATGGTTGACCTTCTTAAAACTATTTCTTTCATTTGTATTATATCATTCTCAGTTAAATGTGTGTGTTTTCTCAGAAAGGCTAAATCTGTTAACTTGTGACATTAATCTCTTCTGTTTATGGTGTCAGTTGAATCAAGCTGTGAAAAGATCCCTGCAGCAGAGGCAGCCCCTGGACTATGACGGGCCCCGTCTGGCCCCCATCCACCCTGTACGTGAGGAGTCTAGCGCTCAGCAACAGGCATATGTGTGGAGGAAATTTGGGGGCTTTGGGCTCAATTGTTGAAGACTCATGGGAATGAATTATTCTGGTGACTGGGTAATCTGTTACTCCCATAATAATTTGGGTTTACTTAAGTGAAAACTTAAAGGGATGCTTCACTCAAACACGATCCCATGATTCTCATTTTCTCACCATCATGTCATTCCTAACTTGTAGGATTTTATTTCTTCTGTGGAGAAACAAACGTTTTGGAGAACATTCGAGTCCAAACATCATTGGACCCCATTGACTTTCACTATTTGGCCCAAAAAAAATTTTTTTCCTCAAAATGTCTTCTTTTGTGTTCCACAAAGAAAGAAACGCATACAGGTTGGAACGATATGAATCATTTATGATATTTCCTTTTAGATTAGAGATTATTTTGGAATTACATTTGATTTAGTTCTTTGCTATAATTCAGTGGGAGTTGTTTTGTTCGGAGCAGCTGTTGCTGCTCAGAGGTCCTCACAGCAGCTGGGGAAACAGCTGAGAAAGTGAGAGAGAGAAGAAAGCGAGAGAGAGAGAGAACAGTATAAAAACACCACTGGCAGCTGATCCCAGACTTTTATCACAGACACTTACACTCCCTTGCTAATAGTGAAACACATGTTTTCAGCCCCTAGAGAAGACAGCCTGAGATTTTTTGGCATGGTAATAATGGAACAATCAGACATAATTTTCTGACATTTATTGTCCTTGAGCAAAAAGAAAACATAGCCTACATGAAACAAAGACTTTAATTTCTGTAATGGACCTTTTAGTCCAGTCTCCGGTATGCTGTGAAAAGGGCATTGTCTCAGCTGTGCAGTGATTTATAATCTTTACTAGACTTGCAGCTTATCTTTGTAGATAAGATAAAGTAACACTCACTTATCACATTATGGTCATCAATTATCTTTAATACAAATTTCTATAATTCAACCCTTACTGCAGTTTTAAAATTGTCAAAATGATAGAAGTTTAAGATGCATCCTTCATGGCAGGGTCAGGATATTTGTGAATAGGATTACTGTACATCACTATGGGTGTGTTTGGAATAGCACATACTACTATTTCTTCATTATGCATTATGTACTGCATACTGTGTAGACTATGCACATTTCTACTGTATATGTGTGGAACACGTGTGTCACGGGTTGGATCCACATCGCAGCAAGTCGAGGATATATTTGCAGCAGTCTTATTGAATTCAGCAAAATAAAACAAAACACTCCGGTACACGAGAACTACACAGAAGTAACATGAAGACAACAGACAAAGAGCTGAACTGAACAGAGGGTTAGGGTACGTTTACACGGCAATGATGTGCTTAAAACGGAGAAGCTTTTACTTTGAGTTTTCCAGATAGAGATGACACCATGATCAAAATGATCCCCATTCACACTGATCCGCGAAAATGACTAAAAACGCTGTATTACCAGTGGCTCATTCAGGAATTAACAGCATTGGCTTAAGCTTTCCATTAGGTTCTACTAAGTAGAACTAAGTACAGTGAGTTTATACGTTTTTAAGAAGCACATTAAGCTCGACAGTGAACATAAAAAAAAGATGTCTGAGATAGAAGGAATAGATCGTTGATCTTCTTGGTTTAAATCCATTACCTCAAAAACAAAAAAAGTGGAAGAGGGCTGTGGCAGACTGTGAATTTCATGCTGCCAACCAGCAATCTAGATAGGTTTGCTTTCGAATGAACCTTGCGGTGGTGGGGCTTGGTGGAGTTTCCTCAGACAGTGTGTGTGGGGGGGCCGAGACCACGAACAAAGTGGTTTTAAACAGACAGTGGTCATAAAGAAGCCCATAAGTGCTTCACACTGGTGTAATAAAAGTGTAAGGTTACTCTTTTTGGCAGATTAGGACAGACAGCCAGGAGAGTCACGAGTTGCCAGTTTCCCCCCCAGACAAAAACACCTTTCTCTGGGCACAGGAGCTGGTGGCCTGGCCTCCAGTCAACGAAGTCTTTGCAGACCGAAATTTCATTCACGTTTGCTGGGAGACTGTTTTGTCTAAAACATGCCGCGTGTGTTTGTAATTTTTGGAGAGTGTTAGGAGCGTGCAGATGGACTGACTTAAATGGATTGAAGTCTGAAATTCAATGAAGTTTTAAGAAAGCCACAAGATTTTTCTTTCCTCAACGTTGTAATATAACAGTTCATTTTCCTTGAATGTACACAAACAGACATGTTCAAAATAAATACTGCAATAAATCATAAAAAAACGATTTTAATCAAAAATTAAAAACAATAATAGGCACATAAAATGAAATGAATTTAATGAATAAATATATTTACATAGAAACAATTTCTAACCTCCTGATTTACTTAAAGAATGTATCTCCCTCCATCCACCGCTATATATATATCAAACCGTTTGTTTGCTTCTTTATACTGTAGGTTTAGTTTAGAGTTTAGTTGTACCCAGATGATGTCTGACCTGTCTGGCACAAATAGATGAATATAAAGAATTTAATGGCCTCTTTTACAGTCTCTTAAATGGACATAGACAAGTGGTCCCCACTGAGGAACCTTTGAAAGAAAGTTTATTCATTTTGGATAGATAATGTGTCTGCTGTTTTTTGTGACTCATAAACTTTCCAGCTGTATTTGAGGAGTCAAATTCAGTTTTGGTCTTGGTCTTTTCTTTTCGGATGAACTCTCCTTGTCATGGGGAAAGTCTTCACTGTCACAGTCTTTATCTTGCAGTCTTTAAACATACATTTCAGTACCTTTTCAGTGATTTTGACTATCAGGGCATCATACTATCCCTACGAATAAGTTGTCCAAGGCATGCTTGGCCTGCTGGGATGTCGTATAACTTTCCTCACTTTCAGGGTGCTGTTAACAGACACAGTTTCTAGCATTACATGGTGCGTGGCCGGGATTTGTCTAACGGCAGGCCAGGACCACATGTCCGCATCCAGGGTTTTTGAGGAGTAGTCCAGATAGTCCTTGCTTTTTCCTTCATCTGAGTTTGTGATGTCTGCCATTGAGAAAAGGAGTGTGATTAACATGAGGGACAATCTCTGGGAAATTCAAGGTATAGTTCATCCAAAAATTACAATTCTGTCATCATTTAATCTCCCTCATGTTGTTCCAAACCTGTATGACTTTCTTTTGTGAAGAAAGAATGTACATGGTAGAGTTGCTCAAATTGCAATGAACGAGGACTGAGGCTTTTAAGCATAAATAGGACTCAAAAGGACCATAGAAGTATCATAAAAGTGGTCCATACAACAAACATTATATTCCAAGTTGTCTGAAGTGATACAAAAACCTTTTTTTTGTGACGAACAGACAGAAATTTAGAGAAGAGTCTACGTTCCGCAGCACAAACAACTTCCCTTCAAATTACACCTCCAGCAAAGAAAAAAGTGTGAATGCCAATGACTGAAATTATCTTTTTAAGTACATTTATTTTATGCTTTAGTAATTGTTTGTAAGGCTAAATTATATTGCTTGTGAATTTTATGCAGTATTAAATAAAAGCTATTAAAAAAACATACCAATAAATTATAGAATACCTATTGTATGGTAATTAAAGCAACAAAACCTACCCTAAAACTAACCCTTATTGGACCCCTCCAGTACAATTAAAAATGACTGTAGAGTTTCATAATTCAAATTCTTTAAAAGCAAACAGGATGAGTTCTGCCATCTGTGATCTATAGTGAAACAATCACTAGGTGGCGATAGTGAAGCTAAAAAAACAGAGAAAATTGTAGTAGAAGAAGATCAGTACTAATGATGACATCATCAGTTCTCGGGGGAGGGGCTCTGATGACATTCCCTAATTGGCTGTTTTGTTGCAGAGGGCGTAACTCGTAGCAGAAGGTGTAGTTGTAGCAGCATGGTTTGTTGTACTGCACGAGACAGTCAAATCCATGTGTAAAATTAAGCCGGTTACACTTTATTTTAGGGTGATAGTTATTCAAATTAGAGTAATATTAATGAATGTACTTACTATAGAGTTACTGTTAGGTTTAGGGTTAGTTACTTGCTATAGTAAGTACATGTAGTAACTTGTAACTACGTCGCTTTAAAATAAACTGTTCCCATTAAGTCATTATACGCTGATAATTTCCCCCTCCCATAAGGAATCATTGAGATCACAGACCAGTTTTGTGCACTGAATCAACTGAGTCATTGAACAGATCTGACTGTTTCTCTTAAATTGGACATAGTTATTTCTCTAATGAGCTCTCGTGAACTCTTTTTGACTTTTGGTGAATGACGACTTACATGGTCTGTTTCTCGACGGATCGAGTTCACATTCGCTCTATAAAGTTATACAGATTTGGAACAATGTGAGGGAGAATTAATGATGACAGAATTCAGATTTTTGAGTGAACAATCCCTTTAAATGCTCGTCATCTTAAAGAGGCTTTCAGTGTAAGGAAAGCACCTCTACAGCTTCGCTCTGATAAAAAGATGCATCATACACAGCAGCAGAGGGTGTAGCAGTTAAGTTTGGCTGCATTGCGTCCCGTCCCGGCGTAGCGGTTCTTCTTGGGCAGCAGCAAAATGAAGGACACAGCCAGTGACACGTGGTAGAAACTGTGGACATAAGCATATTCCCACTCCTGCAGAAGTAAATGAGCAAGTCATTACCGCAGTTACGCAAACATGCTTTTCTAACAAATTGTGTAATGTGTTCCTTCAGTTGCAGTAGCTGTTTAAGAGCTGCATCATATTTTTACCTCAAAATAGAAGCGAAGCATCAAAGCAAGAGCACCGAAGCAGAACCCTGGCCCCACTTGTTGAGTGTACACACTTTTGTCTGGATAAAGGCCTTTCTTTTCCTTCATTTTCTGTAACTGGAACAATGAAAAAACAATATTGTAAAACCTTGCGAAAGCATTTGCGGTTGATAATAAAATCTTGAGTTTCCATGTCGTCAATATGAGCAAAATACAATTCCTCATCAAGCTTATTTGAGCTCCGCTCTTATGACTAGATTAATCTGATGCATTTGAAAACAAAAATGTTTCTCTATGTTTTGGGCTTCCGTCCACATCGAGATGGCATTTTTTTCCTCTTTTTGAAAACACTCTCCAAAGTAAATACATTTGAAAACACTGTTTTTTCACTGTACTGTGTGGAATGTGAAATCAGAAGAATTCGAAACGATGACGCATGTTTAGTCCAACCCGATCTCACGGCAATTCGTATGAATTTTACAGCCCGTTCTCATCCTTTGGCGTCATATAGGTGACGCTATATGACAAAACGTCGAAATACTACGCACATGGCACCCTTTAGCGTGAATATAACACGCGAACCCAAGGCGTCATAAAGTTGACTGGCATCCTTTAGCGTGAATATGAGACGCAGACCCTACAACACACCTAAACCTACCCATCACTTCGCGTGTTATATTCACGCTAAAGGGTGCCATGTGCGTAGTATTTCGACGTTTTGTCAGGCGTCACTTATATGACGCCAAAGGATGAGAATGCGTTGGAATTTTACGAGGTGGCTAATTTGTACGAATTCATACGAATGACCTACCCCTGACCCCACCCCTAAACCTACCCATCACTGGGGTTTAGACAAATTAGTCACCTTTTACTCACTTGTACGAATTGGTCGTGAGATAGCGTTGGTTTAGTCATGTGACACATACTGCACCTATAGACCAGTGGTTCTCAACTCCAGTCCTCGGGACCCACTGCTCTGCATATTGTGTATGTCTCCCTTATTTAACACACCTGATTCAGATCCTCAGCTCGTTAGGATAGACTCTTTGAACTGAACTGAGTGTGTCAGATAAGAGAGACATACAAAATGTGCAGAGCACCGGGTCCCGAGGACTGGAGTTGAGAACCACTGCTATAGACCTTAGAAACAACCGTGCAGCCGTCTTTAGAATTTTGTCTTGGAACTTTCGTTTGTGTGGTAGCTCTGTATATTTCGATGACATCGCTGTCGAAGAGTAATTAGCTGTTGAAGTGGATTTACTTATTGTAGAGTTAATGAAAGTTATGAGTGTAATGTTTGAAGCGGATGTCATAACAGATATGTCAGTAGACCAGGAAGATTTTTAAAATGAGCGCTTCATTCATATATCCGTACGATCTTACCTTCATGCTGTGGAAATACAAACCGGAAGACAGAACACAATGAGCGCAGTGCTGAAAGGGGGCGGGGTCTACATTTGGTCTATAAATATCTATGTTTATACCGGCATGTGCCAGCTATGTTCTATTCACTTGCACAGTGCTGCTAAAGATAAATGTTTGTTCTTTGTACAATCTTCATATTACATTCCTGCAATGATGACAGAAAACTCGCAATTGCTGTCTTGTGGTAAAACGTTAAAGTGTTTTAAACCATACATTGAATGGAAAGTGTGACCTGGACACACCAGTAATTGGTGGGATATTTTGCTAATAAAATAATCGAGCCAGAACAGAAGACAGCATGAGAACTGTATAATGTCTGGCCTCTCTGTATCATCTTAGTGGGCTTTTATTACGTTTTGTAAAGTAGATTTAAGCGTTTTCCCAAGTTTCAGTGTGAACGAGAAATGTTTGGAAAACGCTTGAAAATGCTAGTTTGGACGGAGAGCGTTTTGTAACGAAAATGCCATTATCAAATGCATGTGGATTAATGTAAACGTAGCCTTAAAAGCACTGCATCTGATGTGTCTCAAACTCACCCATTTGACTGTTATCATAAAGACAGCTGTTCCAATGGGGCCGGAGTAGATGCCGTAGCCCCAGCGGTCCTGGTAGATCCTCACAGCCGCGGTCAACACACCAAACATGGTGAGCGAAGAGCGCTTGGGTTCATCGAAATCTCCCAGTGCTGGATGAGAGCAAATGGACACATCTTTACATGACACACTGGAATGCAAGATATAAACACTTGTCACACTTCTCACGAAAAATAATATTTTAAATCACTTTGTTTGACTGTTTGACCCGTGGGAGTGCACGTGTATTTTATTATAAAAAGATTTATACCTTTGCAGAACATTATTGAGATTTGCTCACCATTAGGATATGGAGATGCTATTATTATTTGCTCACCTAGTAGTGTGACCCACATGGAGATAGCTGTGCCGTACACGCTGAAGTACTCCAGAATCTCGTACTTCATGAAACAGAGAATGGACAAGCCCGGACCATCACACGCATGGTAAATCTGAGAACAGATGGAGAAAACACATGACTGCTAAGTCACCTTGATAGAGAGGTATCTGCTGAGAACATAAATGTAAATTTAAAAGGCTCTAGAATAGATTAGATGAAACTTTCCGTGTTCTTGTCTGGAAAAATTTATTAACAAGCCCTTTTTTTATGGCCGTAGTCAGATATGCCTCGAGTTGTACTATCAGTTGTGGTTCAGATTAGGCTGAAGTAGCTCGAGTTTTGTAACCTTTACATTATTGGTTGTTTTTGTAATGCATTGAGAATTCAGGGCCATGTCACAAAGGAAGTGTCATTACATTCCAATACGATCCTTTTCAGTTGTTTTTCTGCCTAAAGCTAGATCCATCTTTGACCATTGCACCACTTCTCACAACTTTTTCTGCATCTTGTTAAGATGACATGTCAAGGTAAAATAAAGAATATACCTAAAATTAGCTTTAATTGAGATGAAAATATCATACCTGTCATTTCTATGTAAGGTTTTTGCATTTGTAATGTTGTTTTTCTATGTAAGGTTAGATTCACCATTGTGTCACGTCACGCACGCCAACACATTAAGACAATGTGTCTACTTTAAAAACACGCTGCTTTGGACGTTTTCAAATGTAAGAGCGTGTTCTGTGTGGAGGGCCCCTTAAAGAGTTTGTTCACCCAAAAAATTAAAGTTCTGTCATAATTTACTCGCCCTCAAGATGTTCCAAACCTGTATGACTTTCTTTCTTCTGCTGAACTTAAAATAATATATTTTGAAGAATGTCGGAATATGGGCCAGATTGACTTCCATAGTATTTTTCAATGGGGCCCATAAACTGTTTGGCTACCCATATTCTTCAAAATATCTTCTTTTGTGTTCAGTGGAAGAAAGAAATTCATAATATTTTTGGACAACTTGAGGGTGAGTAAATTATGACAAATTTCACTTTTGGGTGAAATATCCCTTTAAGCACAAGTACATACTAATGACAGATACACAAGCTGTAAAGATACTGCAATCTCTTAGTACGGTATATTTCTCCACACATCTTTCAAATGAATAAAGAAAATGCTGTTTTTCATTACACATCAATAAAAGCACCCATTCTCTTACCGCTATGAAGAACATTGTGAAGAAATAGACCATGGCCTCCATGTGGAAGCCCCTCTTGGCGGCCACACTGGCGGCAGGCAGGAACACCAAACTGCTGATGGTGGGCAGCAACATCTTGGCGATAAATGCTCCCATTTTGACCTAAATAAAAGGATTTGTCGACAACTTGTCTGTTTGTTTTAAACCACCAGATCTTTTGGAGAAGTGACCGAGAGAGTGAAGGAGGAACTCTCACATGCTCACAACCTCCTCTGGAGGATCTTTAAAGTTTAAATGGCTCAGAGGGGTATGTATGCGCACTGTCATCCGAACAGCAGCTGTCTGCGTGAGGACTGGGAGAGGCCTGCAATCACATGGCACGCTTCTGTCACACATGTTTGGGTTTGTGGAACAACAGCAGCGGGACAAAAGTGAAGCTATTTGTGGTGAACTTCACAATCTATGGAATCACAGAGTCAATGCTGAGTTAAAGTGTTTCCACGCATTAAAAAAAAAAAAAAGGCTGGTGCGCCATTGGGCGTACAGAGAATTCTTTGAAATGTATTTTTCTCTGGTCAGTCTGGACGGCAATGTGTTGAGTCTCAGACATTGAGCTTCTCATGGGTGAATCGATCCTCAGCAGTGGCTACAGAAACAGCTGTCTCTTTTGGGTTATTGACATTGGCCTCGCGAAAGCACCTGGATGCGTCATTGCAAATCTGTGTTTGACGTGAATGTGGTTCTGAGGGTAAAAAAATGTGAATGGTTCTGGTAAGGTGTAGGCTTAAGATGTTTGTGTTAGAGACTTGTGAGTCTTGTGTAGACCCATACCAGATGTACTGATAGACCAAGAGCCTATTAAATGAATAAAGGGAACCCAAGAACAAGTTCTTACTATGTACTGGTCACATTTCATGTGGTCAAAATATGTCTTTTATATCTTTGAAATCTATTAATTCCTGCTGCTGAAACATTTTAGTATCTAAAATGTCCATATTGACATTGCAAAAAGTCAAAAACTCCTCCAAGCATCAGAAGATCTGCATCAGCATCCATTTAATTCAGCGTAAATGGCAGAAAAGACTTGTTGACTCTAAATCAATAGGAAACAGATGTGACTTAGTGACGTTTCTCTAATTTAAACATAGTGTTATTGAAATTTAGCACATTAAATGGCAGCAAGATGAAATGTAAATGCTTGTGTTCTTGCAACACCAAGGGACGATTTAACCTTACCATTCTGTATCCTGTGGCTTTTTTGATGTGGCTTTAACGACTTTCTAAATAAGACTTCACACAGTCCACAACAGTTAGTAAAGCCCTTATTTTGTTATTTTGAGCACGAGGGAGAGTCTTGCTATGAACTTTGTGGCTGGTCAGTCACAGCTGTTCTTCTCTCAGCTGTTGCACCTGCGAGAGGAGCACAAAGGGTGCAGTGTGCTGAACGCTCCTCACGCCCGACATTCTCTAAGTTACTCTGTAACGTGATTCTCCAAGACACCAGAGAGATTGCAAACCACAGATACTTACAGAAGAGTCCACTTTCTTGACCAGTCACTGTCCTGGAATGAGGAGTCACATTTGGGGTCACATGCTAAAAAGTGCAACATCATTGATTTCACTTGTCCATCTCGCTGTGGCCACATTTTTGTGTAGCACTGCTGCTGAATTTGGCCTTGCAAAGTCAAATGATTTGAAATTTAATACCCTTAGAAAAAATTAGTTAATTCAAGTGTGCTTATTTTGAACTAAAAACAAGAAAGTATACTTTTAGTCTTTGATGTACTTCTCAGAAGTATACTTAAAATTACACTTAACTGGGCCTATACTTGACTTATACTGACAGAAATGTATATTTGGCCTATAGCCTACTTGCATCTTTAGATCGAGGTATAATTAAGTATTCAAAGTATACTTGGCTTGTGTTTGCTCAGTTGATTGAGTAGCTTATTAAATACTTTTCTTTCACATAGTCTTATAAACTTTTTGTACTGCTACTACTTTTTGTAAATATTGATGTTTCTTATTTTGAGATTGAGCATTTATGTTTAGTCCACTGGTAGTGTACAGGAATATACTTCAAATACTTAAAGTACAGGTAAAGGTATATTACAAGTATAAAAATGAATACCTAGGATATCTTTAAAGTGCAATATAAATAAATAAATAAATATAATGTTAAGTTCACTTGGTAAGTTCAAGTGTACTTGCAGTATAAACTGTACTAAACTAGTAATTTACTTCAAAGTGTACTTTCATAAACTAAAAAATTAGCTACAAGTACTTAACTGGTAAACCATGTTAGTTCACTTGTTGCAGTACAAACGAAATACAGTTTTAAACTAGTTGTGCACTCAAAGTTTACTGTTACACTTAACCTTAAAAGTATACTTCTGGTACATTGATATTAGTATACTACATTAAGTATACTTAAAATATACTTGAACATTACTTAAGTATACTTAATAAAATTAACTTGAAGTATACTTATTTTTTTGTAAGGGTATTCATAAAGTTTGTCAACTTTTTTTAGTGTGCGTTTTTTAGGTTCCATAATATTTTAGTGAGTTTAGTGAAATTCTGACACAAACCCCTAAGCTGGATTGTTACATTGACACAGTTTTTTAAATCTTCTGCGCTCTCATGAATCCCGAGCTGAGAACCTCTGATCCATGGCATGCGTATTTTTGGATGGATTAAACTTTGTTGACTTAAAAGTCTGTATGTTATTGTTGAAATGAGGGCCTGAGAAAAAAAGATCATTTCTCACTATCAGAAGATTCAATAAAGGAAGCATTTCTTTTAATGATGTCTCAACAGTTGTTTTCGGCAACATTATCCATATAAAACATAAGTCCCTAATTCAGGTGATTTTAACATCATTTGATTTTAATGGGGAAAAAATGAATCAAATTTTGAAATTAGCCTATGATTATTTTCAGAAAATCTGAAAATGTATGTAATTTAGCTCTTCAACTACAAAACATTCTGTTTGTAAAAGGGTTTGTCTAAAACATGTTTAAAGGGGTGGTATAATGCCCCGTTTTACAATATGTATAATTGTATAAAAGTATCTGTTGTCCCCAGAGTGTGTAGTCATGGTCAGAATTGATGGCACCCCTGGTAAATATGATCAAAACTGGCTGTAAAAAATAAATCTGCATGGTTTATCCTTTTGATCTTTCATTACAAAAATTGGCAAAATTCTAAACTTTCATTGAAGTAAAAGAATTGAAAGTGGGGGGGAAATCACATTATGAAATAAATGTTTTTCTCCAAAACACGTTGGCCACAATTATTTGCACCCTTTTATTAAATACTTTTTGCAATCTCCTTTTGACAAGATACCAGCTCTGAGTCTTCTCCTATAACGCCTGATGAGTTTGGAGAACAACTGACCTGAGATCAGAGACCATTCCTGCATACAGAATCTCTCCAGATCCTGCAGATTCCCAGATCCATCTTTGTGCTTCTTCTCTTCAGTTCTGCACTCATCAGGTCAGGGAACTGGGACAGTCATGGCAGAAGCTTCATTTTGTGCTTCGTAACAAATTTTTGTGTTGATTTTGATGTTTGTTTTGGATGGTTGTCCTGATGGAAGATCCAACCACGGCCCATTATAAGATTTCTAGCAGAAGGCGTCAGGTTTTGATTTTTTATCTGTCGCTATTTGATAGAATCCCATAGAATGGGTTGTTTGATAACATTTTTTGGGGCTTTCTGACCCCCAAGACTCAACTTATCTCTGCAATTCTCCATCTGTGATCCTTGAAGAGTCTTTGGCCACTCAAACTTTCCTCTTCACCGCGCATTAAGGCAATATAGACACACGTAAAAAAAAAAATGTAGAGGTGCCAATAATTGTGTCCAACGTGTTTTGGAGAAAAACATTTATTTCATAATGTGATTTCCCCCCCCACTTTCAATTATTTTACTTCAATGAAAAGTTAGAATTTTGCAAATTTTTTGAATGAAAGATCAAAAGGATAAACAATGCAGATTTATTTTTTACAGCCAGTTTTGGTCATATTTACCAGGGGTGCCATCAATTCTGACCATGACTGTATGTGAAGTTTTAGCTCAAAATAGCCCACAAATAATTTTTTACAGCATGTTAAAATTGTCCCTTTTTGAGGGTCAGTAAAAACGCGTTGTTTTTTGTGTGTCCCTTTTAATGCAAATGAGCTGCTGCTCCCGGCACAGAGGGCGGAGCTTCAAGAGCTTGTGTGTTAACAGCTCCAATTACCTCACGCAGACAAGCACCAAAATATCAGAAACTGTTCTGCCTTTTATGTTTAAACTGGAGTCGGACAATGATGGAGAGACTCAAGAAGTGACAACATGTAGAATTGAACAGGACGTTTCTGAATGGTTAGTTGATGAATTTATGTTGCTGATGTGGAGTTGAACTATCTTCAAATAGCATATTCTTTCATGACAATCTATAAATCGCTCGTGTGGGAACTGTTGTAAGATGCCTACAGAGTGACATGCTATTGCATTTGTGTTATGTACTGTATTGCATGTGAAAAGACGGATGCGACAGCTTGAGACTCACAAATGTGCTGTACTACAACAACTCTTCCTCTTCTCTACATGGACTGCGTGTTCCCGAGGGCGGGGTTTATGTAAATTTTAGGGTTAGTTATGTCACTAACCTGGGAGGAATGTTGTGTAGTCCCTACCAGCCGTTTGTTGTATTCCTTAAAAAAATGATTTCTTTAAAAGCAAATATCTTCCTTTGCTTTGAACTTTGAGCATCATAACTTTGCAGATGTTGTTTGTGCTCAAACAGCAACATTACACACTGACTAAAGTTAGAAAAATGAAATCATAATTAACCACCCCTTTAGAATGACATACCAGAATCTAGCCAGACCGAAAACAATGCCTAGACAGTTGAGTGTATTTGGCTTTTGGTTAACATTAACCAAATATTCTGTGTGGCCTAAGTGACGATGGCGCGGTTTCAGAGGAAGAGCATATTTTCAAGTTTCTTTAAATTTGATGACAAAGACAAACTTTTTTCCCCTTTGGAATAACCATGATGAATGAAAAAACGGAGCACGCATTAGGATATTCAAGTTGACTGTACCGAAATATGTTTTGTTTATAGCATCAACAAACTGTTAGAAAATAGTGATCACTTGCACTTTAAAATGCATGTCTGCTTATTTCCCCATATCTGCTTAGCTTTCAATCAGTTAGCATAGCAGAGCTGATTCATTGTTCCAAAACAGACCCTGCCGAATTAGGCTCTAATAACATGCCTGTCGTGTGAGAAGAACATTTGTTTGGACTATGAATGTAGTGAATGCATTCATGTGTGGTACATTAGACCGCTAGTTAGAGAGCATTGTTGTTGTCTATTCATTCCTAACTTCTTTTTTTATTTCCACAAAATACACCTGGGTTTCCATCCCCAGTTTAGAGTGAAGGAAAACTTCTATTTTTTTCTTGTGTGTTTCTAACAACTGAAATTCATCAAGAGCATTTTTCCTACACAGCCATTCGCCTTGGAAATATTGAAGGATCTCTCTCCTTCTCTGTGTCACACACACAAACTTTCCCTGTGTTTTTGCCTTGTAATTTTAGGCTTTTAAAAAGCAACCATTCCTCCAGACTTCCAGACTGTGCAAATCTCCTGAAGTATGTCTATCACCATACAAATCTGTGGTTGAGAGGAGTGTTTGATTGAGCTATAAGTGTAGCGAACCGTCCCTAATGTACAGAGCAGACAGACAGGCAACCAAGAGAACATGTGGTCTATAAATGTACACGTCACACACAGGCATGGTGGTCTCAACTATCTGCTTGTGCTGCCCAAGTCTTTTTCTCCATCCATCTCTCTCTCTTCCTTCTAGTCTTTTATTACACTGCAAAAAAAAAATCAGTTTATCAGTATTTTTATCTTGTTTTCCAGTAAGATAATCATCCATAAAGCAAGATAAATGTATTTAATACAATGTAAAATGTCATTACTTTATCAAGGTTTTTTTTGTGTCATTGGGGATATTCAAATTAATTAACCAATCATACCATTGATCGGCTCTACCAAACTTGGATGTCTTTTTTCCAGTAATAAACAAACATTGTTAAGTTGTTTTGATTGATACTGTGAAGCAGCTTTGATACAATCTGTATTGTGAAAAGCGCTATATAAATATATTTGACTTGACTTGACTTGACTTAAGTATAAACCACATAAAATTTGCCTCCTTAAAGCAGTTTTTTTGTTTGTTTAATCATAGTCATTGTATTTACATGTTGTATATGTGTGGTTCAGGTAACCCTTACACATAGTACAATACCAGATTTTTTTAAAAATCTAGATTTCAGTGAGAGTTGTGTTTAGGGGTGGGTTTAGAGTTAGGGGTATAATATACAATATTTACAGTATGAAAATGATTTTATCCATCGAAAGTCCCCATAAAACATGTAAACCCAACACATATAGCATATATGAAATTACCCATAATATATCTATCAGGTGGAGCTGGGGAAGGTGGAGGGTTTCAGAGGAACATTAAAAAGCGCTGTAAACTGGTACAGCAAACACTGCCCAACAATTTAAATGTTGAGGAGCAAGCTTATTGGCTGCAGATGCAACAGGAACCAATCAGCTTGTGCGGTGTAGTTAACAATTTAATTGTGAGCAGGTTGCATTAAGGACCCAGCCTACGCCATCTAGAGTTGACAGATGTAATGCCATGACAGAACATGATATCACAATGAACAACGCCAATGAAATGTTTATTTTCCCAAAAAATAGACAAAAATACAGTTTTTAATTTGTTGAGCTCTCTTTTTCCATTAGTTTGCTCAGTCATCATTTCCCATTTCATTATCTTTTCAGAGCCACTAATCTCCATTTTTTTTCATTTTACTCATTAGGATAATTATCAGGATTCCCAATAAGTGTTTTTACACTATGGCCTGTGGAAGAGATGGGTGTCTCGGCAGTGGTGGGATGTAAGTAAAACTTTCTGTACAGCAGGAGACATGAGAGGATGATCTGGAATAGACAAAGTGTGTGTGGGGAGGATGAATGGACTGACGTGATGAGGAGGGGTATGGGGAGTCTCTGTGTGTGTGTGTGTGGGGGGGGGGGTGCTTCTCTGTGGGAAACGACAACTTCCTCCCTGTCTGTCTGCAAGCGGAGACCAGTAGACAGCAGTTTGGCTGAGTCTATGGCAGTGTGGCTCCGCTCCACCACACAGCAGAAGGCAGCCCATGAGCTTGGCACCAGCCGGGAAAGTGTTTTTACGTAGGCGTTCCCAAACTCTGCCACTCTCTTCCTGCTGGGACTGAAGGGAAGAAAGGGGGAGGGAGGAGGAGAGGACGGAGGAGAGGAGGGATGCAGGAGCACACCTTACCCTCTTTACAAAGCACATCCTCAGAACACACCATTAGAAACCAGCACCACCTACACTGTCCAAGCAGCACTCAGCTCCAACACTGACACTAGACTGCAGGTAAGGGCAAATATTTACTGTGTGCCTGACTACTCTACTGTGTGTGTGTGTGTGTGTGTGTGTGTGTGTCAATTTCACTGAATAGTGCTGGATGTTTTAGGAAAAGAGCATGGGAAGCCAAGCAGACTAGACTTGTTTTACAAACCCAAAAAACCAGTGTTTGATTGCTCTGCTGATGTGCTGATGCAAAGAGCTGGGTGACAGTGAAATAAAGTGAAAGTAATGGTCTGCCAGGTAAAAAAAAAAAAAAGGAATAGTAATATATATAATGTGATAGTAATGTGGCACTCAATTTTTTTTTGTCCAGCTGCAGAGAACAGCTGAAGCTTACTTTAAGTCCAAAGTAGAAAATGAAAAAAAATTCCTTGCATGATTAATTCTGCAATAAATATGAAAATGGTGCTTTTGCTCTTTTATACTGTTCGTTACTGAAAAGTCTACTTAAGTTAAAATATTTAGCTCTAATGAGTCCATCATGTTTTGAAATATCCATTTGAAAAATCCCTAGAAAATGAATGTGCGGTTTTGATAATGTGTAAAGCAAGAGGGAAATGAATTTGATATTAGACTTGAAAATAGCTACTCACATAAGTAAATCACCATGGATGATGAATGGATGAGGGGAACCACAAGAAATCAGTGAGCAGCTTAAGGGTGGATAGCATCCAAAGCAAAAGAATGAGAAAGATGAAGCCCTAAAAAGTACAGATATCATGGCCATGAATTAAGAATTATTTCCCATGATCTAACTAAATTAAAACGAGTGAAGTAATTAGTACAAGGTTGCCATGATTTAACTAAAACAAAAGAACCAACTCTTAATATAATTTTTTTTCCAGAATCTCATGTGTAGGGCTCCATAAGTATTCAAAAGTACGTGTTTAAACTTTTTACTAATTTGCGATATACCAGCTGACCATTATTTTGCTTACTAAGCTACTTGCCAACTAAATAAATATGTCAACATGAAATATCGATTAGAGTTTAAATTATTTTCATGTAAATTCTCAGCTGAGAAAAAAAATAGTTTACAATGTACAAAAATGTTTGTTTGTTTTTGTTTTTGACTAGCAACAAGATGAGCACTAACAATATTACAGTAATATAAATACTGACGTCTTCCAATGTCACTTTCACTACAGTTGATAACTGAGATGAAAGATGACACCAGATGCGTTTTTATGAAACAAGAGAAAGCACGTTTTTTTGTGTATTTATTACCATATTAATTGAATTTATTACTATAATCATAAACACAATGTTATGTAGCACAAATAACTGTAAACTGTTATTCTTCTAGTAATTTATACTTGAAGAGTTCAGATGCAAAAGCCTCTGTGCCATCTGAAATTTTCATCTAGAATGATCATTTTTATCAAGCTCGTATATTTAAGTTCAGTAATTTCACTTAAATGACAATGAAAATTACCTATTAATTGTCATTTAAGTGAAATTACTGAACTTAAATATACTGGGTTGATAAAAACGATCATTCTAGAAGAAAATTTCAGATGGCACAGAGGCTTTTGCATCTGAACTCTTCACTTATATATCCTTCTCACATTCACAGGAAATAGCTTTCTTCTATGTTAAAACATAAAGAAATCAAATGTCCAAAAGAAAAAAACATTTTCATATGCAGAAAAAATCGTTATTCCATAAATTCAGGTTGAGTGTAACACACACATAAAAATGTATAAAATAAATAAATAAAATATAAAAATAGGAATTGTATAAATTCCGTAGCTTGAAATCCCTTTAAATAAAATCTGCCAAATGCATATATGTAAATGTGAATGTTTATTGATTATCTGCTCTCAATAGTTCAGTTTCATCTGCATAAATGTGTCACAACACTTGCTGCTGGTCTCTCAGCACTTACATGGTTGACATGCTGTGAGTTTGTACCCATCACCCGTTTGATAAAAAGCCGTAATATTGATTTTCCACTCGAAGACGGTGGACGTGAGAAGGCTGCAGAGAACTGAGGAATCCTTGCGTCTGGTCCCTGTGACCAGAAGCTCTTCCAGAGAAGGATGAGTCTGATTCCAGCTCACAGACAGGGCTTCCCCCCCTCTCCAAATGGGGAATGGCCCTACTGTCTGTCTGCTGCCAGGGAAAGAAAAACACCCCTCTTCCCTTGAGCGGAGGCCCCAGGGGAGGGGGTTAGCCTGTGTTTACTCTCTTTCGTGGCCTGGGAAACTCAGAAGAGGAAGGTCTGTCTCGGCGGTCGCAGCCTCGTCGCGTGGTCTGTGGGAGACGAGTGTTTGGCGAGCTGGCGGGGCTCCAGCTGTGTCTGGGGTGGATAATGAACTCCAGGTGCTCCAGTGGGTAGTTTAAGACACCTGTCACCAATATTTAGTGCCAGGAAAAGCCAGACTGCAAACAGGGTGAGATGATCTGTTTGCTTACTTTAAGGAGCCTACCTAATTGGAGATGCAGGTCTGATGAGAAGTCATGAGATGGAGGAGAACTGGAGAAGTTTGTGTGATTGGCGATTTTTGCTCACTTTTATGGTCTTCTTAAGGGGACTTAAATACAAGCCAGAGAATTGCATTCATCCGTTCATTGTATTTCATGTGTTCCGGTCACATAAAACGCCATGCCCATGCAAACTGAGAGGGCACGTTTCCTAATATTTTTAAGCCAAGTGGATTTTGAGTTTAAAAAAAAGAAGCTATTTGTAGCATCTTTGATTCGCCCAAATAGGGGCGGGAAATATGACAAAAATCTTATTTCACGATAAAAAAAATGTATCACAACATAGTTGTTTTTGTTATTTAATTTCATTTTTTCATATTAAAAACAAGAACAAAGAAGCAAATTACAAACAACAGGACAAATACAATTAATAGGACAAAGATAGAAATTAATTATTGTCCCCAAAACAAGTTTTACTATCATTGTGTACCTGTCATTTGGTACCCACAGCATAGGGAATACCTGGACCACACACACATATGTAGCTTTTGTCATGTCTTCTCTATCTGCCAAGGGCCCAAAATGATACTCTCACTGTCATCCATTCAAATATATCCTAAGAACATATAGTAATTTTGAACGAAAAACAATCTCCTTTTCTGCTTATATCTGTAGAGAATTTAAACCTATGCTTTGGGAGGCTATTCAGTTTCTTTTTTACCCGAATATTCATGTCCTACAGGATGGGGATCTGGTTAAGGGCCCAGTATGTGGAGAGCAGTCTGGTGCTGCTTGGTCTTGTAACGCTGGCTCTGTCTCTGGGAAATCTCTCAAGCAGAGGACAGGTTTGTAATGTTGACAAGTTATTAGTTTGATGATAAATCAAAACCCAAGTTTACATCAGAGCACCAAACTACAGAAAAATATTTTCATATTTTTGTAATATATATATATATATATATATATATATATATATATATATATATATATACACACACACACACACACACACACACAAACCTATCTCACCCCATTGAAAAATAGTTTTTTTCTTGTTTTTAATCATAAAACTCACTGTGTTTTTAGTGCTACTTGTAATACTCTATTTCAAAGATTACAAATATAAGAAACGTTATAGCCTTCTCTAAGCACAGATGTTGGTCTCCAATGCTCACTTTAATAAATGAACTCTTTATTTTCCAAAGGAAGAGGGTGTTGCCTCTAACAGTCTAGAGGACGGGCTGGAGGTGATCACATACTGGTGGGGAGAATGGACAAAATGGACCGCCTGCACACGTACCTGTGGAGGAGGTGTCATGTCACAGGAGAGACACTGTCTAAAACAAAGGTCAATGAACATAAGCTTATCACATTTTATAATACGTAGACATCTATTATAAAAACATTTAGTTACTGTATATAATGCTGGTAAGATTTAACAGCAAGATAAATCTTATGTGAAGAACATTTCCACAGGGTTTCCCTGACACTCCCCCACCTTTGAAATACAGCAACTAGTTAGCTAGTTATGGTAGCTAGCTGGAATGGAAGACCATTTTTATGATGCATGAAAAAAAGAAAGCCATGCTTTGGTAAAGCATAAAAAAGTTAGACATAAAAAGTCGAAACTATGAGATACAAAGTCATAATTATGAGATAAAAAGTCAAAATGATGGCATAAGTCAAAATTACAAGAAAAAAGTCAAAATTATGACGTCAGTATTATGAGATAAAGTCAAAATTATGCATATAAGCAGAGAGTCGTAATTAAACATTTTAAAGGATGAGATAGGCCTACTAATTATGAGATAATAAGTCATAAACATGAGGAAAAAGTCATAATTGTGACATTAAAAGTCAAATGTACTAAGCCATAATTATAACATTAAAATAAACTGTATTCAATTCAACTATTTGTCATAATTGACTTTTTTGTCTTAATTTTTTTGTCTCATATTTATGACTTAGTGTCTCATACTTTCAAGCTTTTATTTCATAATTATGACTTAGTATCTCACAATTTAGACTTTTTATGTCATGATTAAGATTTACCAAAGCATGATTTATTTTCTTATGTGGTTAAATGGGTTTCCATAAGTTAGCCTGTTAAAAATTCAATGCTTTTGTATTATGTTCTGGGGAAAAAAATGGTTTTAGTTTTGTTTCAAATCCTTAAACATAAATCATTAAATTCTTTAACTAGGCACCATTAAAAAAGAGAAAATTTGAGAGTGTAATATTCTACTAAACTAAAACAATATATCTTTCTTTCAAAGAAAGAAAACAACAACTGGTAAAGACAACATGACGTGCACAGGCAATGCAAAAAAGTATCATCTCTGCAATGCAAAGGTCAGCTCACAGGATCTGTCTTTCCTTTCCTCACACACATATACACAGTGCATTTAGATAGACCAAAAGAAATGCATCCCAGATGCCTAGCTTGACAGCGAGCCTCATGTTCCACTTCCACCCGAGGCTTACTGTAAATGCATAATTTGCTCTTTTTAGTCAGTTTTAAGTTTGCCTAATGTGCAGTGGCAACCAAAAAGCTGTATTCAGTTGTATTCAACTGATTGTATTTCTGTGAATTACAGGAATGTCCTTCTACAGGAAGGAGCTTCAGAGAAGAGCAGTGCTGGTCATTCAACTCTCAGGTTTATAGTGGAAAAAATTACCACTGGAAACCTCTCTATCCCGGTATTACCTGTTTTAATTAACGAAGCTGTGCTGTGAAGGTATCATTTATGTTGAAACAATGAACCCTGTTTATATTCCTGTAGATGACTACGTTCACATTTCCAGTAATCCATGTGACCTGCACTGCACAACCTCTGATGGTCAACGACAGCTGATGGTACCTGCACGAGATGGAACATCTTGCAAATACAGCAATTACAGGGGTGTGTGTGTAGATGGGAGATGTGAAGTAAGTTACACTGTAGATGGCTATACACTAATATAAGGATATATCCTTGTATTACTTTTCTCATGCATGTGATCTTAACTTATAAGCTGATGTGTAACTTTGCAGCCCATTGGATGTGATGGTGTTCTCTTCTCCCCCAACACCCTGGATAAGTGTGGTGTATGTCAGGGAGATGGGAGCAGCTGCAGTCGTGTTACTGGGAACTTTCGTCGTGGGGTTTCTAGTCTAGGTAATGTCAGCTCAGTGTTCCCTTTCGAGGGAACTCACGCTGTGTTGTATGACAACACTTTGGGGAACGCCTTTGACGTACACACGATCTGAATGTGTGAGTTGCTTGGGAGTGGAGCATGCACGGTCAGCTCTCGAGGGGGCTGGATGTGTATACTGTGAACAGTTTCCCTTGAGGAGCAGTTTCCCTTGCCTGGTCATGTTTGAAAACAAAGAAAGTGCACAGGCTTACGCTCCCCGGGAGCGGGTCTCACTGCTGCTTCACTCGTGGGTATCACAAATGGAGCTAGGGGAGGACCTTGAGACGACTTCAGCCCTTTCTCAGCTCTCAACCTCTAGCTCCAGTGCTAATTTTCGGGCTCCGGAAGCCCGCTCTGCGGCTTCTTCTGCCCTGGGCGAGTGGATATTGATGGGACTATCCAGTCCTAAGCATTGATGTGGGCGATTTGGGTGACTCACCAGCCCTTTCCCCGCAGTATGAGGAGCTTGTGGAGGTTTTAACTAGTGCATGGCGAAGCTTAGTATCAACTGGCCAGCCGAGAAGCGGGAAGCATTCAAGAAAAGACAAGCTAGATTTATTTGATTTTATTGATTTATTTATTAGTTTTTATTGATTTCGTATTTATTTATTTATTTATTCAGTGAACATTAATGAACAATCTTAACATTTCTGTACAGACTGTAAATGAGCCAGGTTATAGCATAAATGCTAATTTTCACCTGTAGTCCTGAGGAATATGACAATATACAATATCAAGCAAGAAACACTTTAGCACACATTCAGGCAGAAAACATTGTATCAATACAATTTGTCAAAACAAGGACATAACTGGGAACTTTTAAGAAGCTGTTTAAGGTGCTTTTTAAATGTACAGTAAGTGGGACATTCCCTAATGTTTGTTGGGATGCTGTTCCAAAAATGACCTCCTCTGATAGACAGAACAGTTTGTCCAAAGGTAGTTTTTCTATGCGGGATCTCTAAAGCTCCTCTGAATGAAGCTCTGGTACAACAACCTCTGTCAGACCTTGGTTTAATGTATGTAGAAAGTGAAGGTGGGGCCAGTCCATGAACAACTTTATAAATTAAACAGCTATTTTTAAAATGAATACAATTTTCAAAATTGAGCATATTGCATTTTCCCAAAATATTACACTGATGGTATGACAGAGGTTTTTGATCAATTATTTTTGAGCGCTTCCTGAAGTCAAAATCACAACCTCCACGTCGGGGTTTGACATTCTTTCCAGATCTCCACACTGAGGTGTCGAGGTCCTGGAAGAAGCCGTTCTCCTCACGTCTCCCCACAGTTTATAATTATTCAGTGATCATGGGGCTCAAGGAGAATGGCTATGGGACGATGGCTAAGGTTGAAGAGACATTAACTGCATATCTCTCCCATGAGATTGTGTTGTCCCTGAAAACCCCTGCATTGCCCACCAAGTCTTGCCATGTAACATTTTCACTGGTGGGCAAGGCAAGATACATCCATTCCTCCTCGGATCCTTCAGGAAATTAGCTTCATTAAGATTAATTTAGATTCATTAACTCCGGCACTTATAGTGCTTCAGGGCACAGCAGTTTCCATCGAACCAAAACCTTGTTACCCTTCCATTGAGGTTGCGGTTATGAGGGGCTTGCCCTCCATAAGGATGTCTGTAGAATATCGATTTGGTTAAATCCTGCTGTGAATTCACATCAGGACACCGAATGCACTACTCAAAACATTCCAGAGGTCAGCCTCAAGAGGCTGATTGCTCTAGTAGATTTCCTCGAAGCCTGACAAGGACTTCTAAATATATTTCAGTGGGTGCTACCTACCATAGTAGGTTCCGAACAGGCTCAGTTTATGGAACGGAAGGTATAATCTCATCTGGCGAAAAGGCCTTAGAATTTATTCCTCCCCCAGAGAGAAACACTGGGGTCTACAGCCATAATTTTTTAGTCCCAAAGGATGGGGTTGCATCCCATCACAGATCTATGTCACTTGATCTATTCTCTGAGGAGATTCAGATTCAAGATGTTGACAATTCCTCTTTTGATAAGTCAAATGAAGTTCTTTTTTTTTCTTTTTTCTTTTTTACGATATATCTAAAGGACGCTTACTCTCCATATCTATTCTTTCACAGCACAGGCAGGTGCCTTGGTTCCTTAATCATGTGGAAAAAGGCCTTGGTTCCTGTCCCAAGGCCCATTGTTGGGAGCATCTGGACATTGCAAGATCGTGTCAACAGATGCGTCCCGCACAGGGTGGGGCACGTCATGGAAGGCCGCTCAGTTCAGGGTCTGTGGAGAGAACATCATCTATCCTGTGATCTCAGGGGAAGTTACTCTCCCTGAGAGCACTTTTTTATCCCTGAGCACCTGAGTGTGGGAGCAGACGTCCTGTCAGGGCAGGGGCTGAGGCCCGGGGAATGGAGACTCCATCCCGAGTCGGTAGAGTGAATATGGAGAGAGTTCGGTCATGTAGACCTGTTTGTTTCGCAAGAGATGACTCTTTGCCCACTGTGCGCGGTCTGCATTCACCTCTTCAAGCTAGAGCTCATTCCACAAGGGGTATGGCACTTTTATAAGGTTCCTCAGTTTGGACCTCCCGGTCACTCCAGGGTCACAAGTGCTTATGTACTGAGTCATGCCTGAAAATCTTCATACAAAGACAGGCATTTGTCAGCATGGCAAGTGGGTATTTTGTTCCCCAAAGTGTCGTCATACGATGCAGCTTGAGTTCCCTCGAAAGGGAACATCTCGGGTTACGCATGTAACCATGGTTCCCTGAGAGGGGAACGAGACGCTGCATCCCTTTACCATACTTCCTGCATGCCTGTGAGCGACTTGCTTCATCCTATCAGAAGCTACCTTTGCTTTATTGCCAGCTTCCCTTTATAGCTTCCTTGTACACCGTCACACATCATAGGGCCAGGCTGACGTAACACCAATCAAGATTGGACTAGTTGCACACGTGCTTCAGACACTTGCACGCCGAAGGCATTCCCCAACGTGTTGTCATACGATGCAGTGTCTCGTTTCCTTTCAGGGAACCATGGTTACATGCGTAACCCGTGACATTTTGTAGAATGGCATTCATATTAAATGGTTCTGAATCAACTCATCAAGGAACTAGAATCCTAATTAAGTAAACCTTTTTTTTGAAGGTTATTCTTTGATAACTCAAATCCCAGAAGGATCATGGGACATCCAAATTATAGAGAGGAAGAAGTCTGCAGATATCCTGGGTGAGCAACTGCACTGTTAATTATTCAGAGTGGTATAGCGTGTGAATTATGTTTTCTCTATGTTGTCTGGTACATAGGAACTACTGAAGAGACTTTTTGAGGTTTATTTTAAAGTGCAAAGTATAGACAATTGAAATGTGTAAATAAAGCTCTGTAAATACTTAACTTGCATTTTTTACAACACATTTTACAAAAAGAGGAATAAAAAAATCATCTTTTGGAAATTGGTCTTAATGCCTTAATTAAAAAAATCCAACTTTTAAGGACACCAATTTTACTTTGTGAATGAACAATGTATCGTAAATAAATAAATGTTCTTCCTTAAAATACAGGGGGCATAAGTCAGGACGCCCCTATGTTAAATTCCCATAGAGGCAGGCAGATTTTTATTTTTAAAGGCCAGTTATTCCATGGATCCAGGATACTATGCATCCTGATTAAGTTCCCTTGGCCTCTGGAATTAAAGTAGGCCCACATCATCACATACCCTTCACCATACCTAGAGATTGGCATGGGGTACTTTCCATAAGATCATCTCTCAATGCAAATCAAACCAGCTATTAGGCTAACTGAAATAAAACCATGCCAATCTCTAGGTGTGGTGAAGGGTATGTGATGATTTTTTTACAATAAATTATTCATTCACAAAGAAAATTGGTGTGCTTAAAGATTGGATTATTCCTCATTTTTTTTAATTATGGTAAGGCATTAAGATCAATTTCCAAAAGATGATTTTTTATCCCTCTTTTTAGTAAACTTTAGCATGGGTGTATTCACTTAAGCTAAGCACTGTAAGTGTGTCCCATGGGGTAATCAAAAGTTCTACACACACTTCACACCCACTGGAACACTTGGACCAAATACTGGAAAAACGTTTGGTAATGGGACAGGCCCTTTGAATGGCTTGAGTGCTCAACTGTGCACTAGACTTTCAAAGTATGACAAGTACTTCATACTTCATCTACAATATCAAGTGAAAGCCCAGGTTTTCCATGATGGCATATAGGCACAAATCTAATTGCCCTAGTAATTAATTCAGAATTGCCCTTTCCGAACTTACAAGGAAATACAAGTTTAAGGATATATATATATATATAATTTTTTTTTTTTTTTTTTGCGTTTGTGGTGTTGATTTAGCACCAAGCAAAACATGCGCATCAGAGCGATCAGCGCATCCACAGTTATTAAACTTTTTTTGCAGCGCTGGATAGATTTTATATGCATACAAGTAAATACATAAACAAATGCATATAAATGAAAGACTCTGGAGGTAAACAAATCATTTTTGTTTTCCATTATTTATCTTTGGCATCATTATAATGATTTCTTAATTCAGAATACTTTAAGATGGCATAGGTAGGCCTATGTGTTCTAATTTGGCTATTGAATATATAACATTTTAACTCCACTCAACTGAAAAAAATTACTTGAATAAAGATTCATTCATTTTGCTGAACATGATTTAATGAGAAGGTCAGTTAAATGATCCAATCCTCCCATCGCTATAGTTCACCCTTGTTATTTTCCAGCTGTGACTGACCAAGCAGGGAACTTTTTCTTCAATGGTGCATATAAAGTGGACACCCCACAGAACTTCCATGCAGCAGGGACCATTTTCAAATACCGGCGACCTACAGATGTGTATGAGACGGGGATCGAGTACATCGTGGTTAAAGGGCCCATCGATCAGCCCATCAATGTTCTGGTACTGTAGCCGTGGTCCTCCCTTCGCCGCCAAGGGCTCATGGGTAATCTCACTGGCTGGCTAACAATGGCTTCGACTTTGTGCAGGCCAAAAGTCTAATGGTTCACTCTGCATAAATGGTAATATTCTGATACATTGTCCCTGGAGGAATGACTATTTCACTTTAATCTGGGTTTATGGGATGACTATGGGATGATGCAGTATTGCAAAAAGGGAAATTCTGAAATGTCTTTGGACAATTATGGAGATTTTTCAACCGCAGTGCCCTTTACTTGCCAAACAAAGCATGATTCTGTGCAACAGAACAGCCTTTAGTCCATATTTATATATTGTTTCCTGCAAGTTTACAATAGGATATTATAACATATTTGTCTTAATGGTCTCTTATTTGTTGGACATGTCTCTGTCTGTTCACTTAAAGGTCTGGAACCAAAATGGCCAAAATCCTTACATTACCTATGAGTACACAGTGATGAGGGACTCTATGGCTTCTGTCTCCCAGCCCCCCATTTACAGAGGCCCACAAGGAGGATCCAGTCTGGTTTCTGTAGAAATTGGGAGTGTTTTACATCACAACGAGAGCATGTATGATAAGGCAGTTCCTGAGATGGAGGGGAACCAGGTACAGACCACTGGGCCCAGGACTGTGGAAGGACAAAAGCCTGGCCAGGAAACCAATGAAGTGTACAAGACAGCTAACATTGACTGTGAGCAGGATGCTAACACACCAGTCCAGTATACAGGTAAATATATTAATTTACGCTGTCTATACATTTCTGGCAAAAAGTACCTTAATGAGGAATCAAATTTGAGATTGTATTAAATGTTTTTATGTCTGTTCGTTAATGAGGGATTTGTAGACATTTTAATTTATTTAGAAAAATACAACAACTTTAATTTTAAAGTGAAAAGTTAAAGTGACATGTTGTTACTATTATATGGTGTTTTATTTTGTAATTATATTTTATATATTTCTATATTTAAGGATATTTTATAATTTTATTATCTTCATTGTGCATCATGATATTAGCTAATTGAACAGAATCATCCAATCTAAATTCTTAGTCTGCTATTGCTAATGTTTATTATTATTATTGATGTTGAAAAATGTTGTCTGGATGTTTTGATGAATAGAAAGTTAAAAAAACAGCATTCATTTGATACAGAAATCTTTTGTAACATTAACCCCCCCCCCCCAAAAAGTCAAATGTATGTCTTATTAATCAATTCATTAACTAAATCAAAGAATATACATACAAATTCTATATACATAGAATATTTGATTTAGCATTTGACATGAATGACATTTTTTCATTCATGAAAAGGTGCTGCATTTTCTCTGCCCTCACCCACTACATCTAGTGCCTTCTCTCATGTGTCAGAAGCACGCTCAGCAGTTTCTTTCGCCCCAAGTGAAGGCCCGGTGCTGCAGCTATCCAGCTCTGAGGAGGTGGATGTGCTCATCATTGAGGCAGGAGAGTTTGAGCACTCACCACCTCACTCTTCTGCATGGAGCTGCTGGAGGTTGTCACTCCTGCTGTTGCCAAGTTAAATATCGACTGGCTGGCTCAGAGGCAGGACGCTCGTCCTACAAGCAAACTTGATTAGCACTTTCTGCTTAGCAAAGTGCATCCTCCACATCGGGGCCTGCGATTTTTGACACTGAGGTGTCAAGATCGTGGAGAAAGCCATTATCTGCCCTTAGGGTAAACAGAACAGAACCAACATGAATGTATGCAGATATCATTAATTCAAGATTTTAAAGTATAACATAATTCAAGATTTTTTTCTGATTCAAGGGGAATCAGAATGCCAAATCCTGACTGGGCGAGAGGAGGAGCTGGGGGTGGAGGAGGGTAATTAGCTCCTGAGAAACGCGATTGCTACTGATAATACTGAAGGAGCTTATATACAGTATGTATACAGTGATAGGCGTCGTATTCCTATAGGTAGACGTGGATCAGCTGAGAGTCAGCTGATGCGAGCTTGACTAACGTAACCTGTTTTCTGAGGGGGCATCTTCCCCTGTCATAGCCTACCTGTAACACAAATTAAATAATGGACCCCAAATAAAGACTACTGTGATCTTTAAAATGACCCATCAGCCTCACCTCTGAGATTTATGCTTTCACTATATCTGAAGTAAGTGGAGGATAGACTAGACAGAGAAAGTACATGGTTCACTAGGCAATCATCAGTGAGTTAAAAGCCCTCTTTCTGCCGGCCCTATGGAGTACTTTATAATGCATAACCCGCAACAAAGATTAGCAAGAGAGGATGAAAAATTCAGAGAGGCCTGGCATTTTCCTTGGCTAAAATGAGAATTACAGACATTTGTGTTTTCTGTTGGTCTGACATTGATCATTTTAAAAGAGGTGGGGTAACCTGATGAAGGTTGTGCCCCTTTCTTGCATTATAGTCTACTCTTTGAACATTACACTACTCTTTGAATTTCATTTCTATATAGAGCATTCAAATGTTCAAATTCAAATTGAAATGCAGTGATCCATTTAAAACCCAGACTTGTGTTTTGGGTTGGTATTGACCAAGTTTTTTGGATCATTTTTTTTTTGTTGTACAGTACCATAACAGGTTGTGCCCAAAAGCATAATTAATTTAGCTTTTTTTCAAACGAATCCATCCTTCCCATAATGAATCTATCGTTCTTCTTGTTTTAAAAGAGGGTAACTGCAGCTGGCCCAGTGGAGTAGGACCCCCTGGTGTTGCACCAGTCAGCAGACCTGCTGAGGACATGGCAAACTCTGAAAACCTCATCTGGAGAGTGCTGCTGGGAGAACGAGTTGGCTCAGACGGTGTTCTTGCAAACATCTCAACCAATCAGCTTCTTACTCACAGAGATGGCTTGTCCTCTGAAGCAGGCCCACTGGAGTTAGACTACAGCAGTCTTGAGCAAGCGGGTCTTAATGGCTCACTGCTTGAATTCACCCTTGGGCACCGGCGAAATGACACGGGGGACTTTCTACTCCCAAACAGAACTCTTACTACCAGATTACGCAATCGCAGCAATCGCACCAGGTAAATATGATAATGTACACTATGGTTGATGAGATTTTTTTCATGTTTTTAAAAGTGTCTTATGGTCCTCAAGGTTGCATTTATTTGGTCAATACCGTGGTGTATTTTTTCATAATATAAAGTTTAGAAAAAGCATTTATTTGACATAGAAATCTTTTGTTCATTATAAATGTCTTTACTTTTTGACAGAATTATTTGGTATACATTTCTTTCAAATAATAACATTTATAATAACATTTGAAAAGTAGTATACTTTATCATATATTTTTTTTAATAATATTTGAATAATTCTAATAATTATTCTAATATTTATTTATTTTAATAGCCAATAGTTTCGTTACATTACAGACATGAAGGATGATTTGATACTTGCTAGTCAGTTGTGTAATGGGATGGGGCATTCTCATTCTAGAAGGCATTTGATTAGCATTTGACAAAAGTCTGTGTAGTGCAGGATGAGTCATCAAAACTCCAATTCTGACTTCATGAGGTTTAAAGTCAGAAAAGCCAACCTGCTGGTTTGTCAAGTGAATGGCATAACTTGAATTTACTGTTCAAACTCTACATTTTGTAAAGCTGACAAAAACTAAATCACAATCTTTAATCAGCTCATTAGTCGCTGGTCGAGCACGATTTTAGCAATCTCAAGATCATGTCAAGGTCTTCCATACAATGAAGAAGCAGGTATCTTTATCAGTTGCCTCTTTTGGCATTTTTAAATGTAAGGTCCTAGCCTTCCACAGTGGCATGCCAAAGATATGCTGGACGCACATGTGTGGGACAGCCCTCCTCAAGGGAGAATGAAATGTGCTGCAGACTCAAGCTCTGGCTTGGTTTTTTTGTTAACGTTCTTGGAGACATTCAAAGAGTGCCGAGGGGAGACGGCCAAGCAGAGGCTGGCGGGATTGCATTCCATCATATTTATAATTCATACTGGGTTCCCTCCGCCGTGTCCAAACACTGCTTTACCAGCCCCTCTGCCAGAGATCATAAAGAACATCTCATGAAAATGCCCTTACTCGTATCCGAAGGAGAAGAGAAAGATTCCAGGTGGAGAGAAGAAAAGAAGGCCGAATGTAAGGATGATGGACTTTCTGAGGAACATAATTCAAGATGTTTTGTTATTTGTGGAAAAATTGCCATAGATCACTCGGGTACAGACTACGCTTGTCGCATCAGATAAATCCCAGGAATTTATCACGAGGAACAAATTTTATTGGCTCCTGTCTAGTTGAGAGAATGCGCTGTTTTCCATCCTTGACATTAAGGTAATGAGTGTGACCAGGAATGGTACAAATGTTAGTGGTTTTATGCCTGGAGTGTCAGTTGGTGTCTCGGCATCAACAAACGTGAATGCTCTGCCTGATATGCAGGTGGCTGAACCGTGGCCTAGTCTGAGATGCTGTTTTCTTTACCGCAGAAATAACCAAAGGCTCCTTCAGAAGAACAAAATGAGCGCTGCTGACATGTACCGGTGGAAGTTGTCCTCACAGGAGCCCTGCAGTATGACATGCTCGATAGGTAATTAAGGCATTATAACTTAGTCTCGGTGGCCACAAACATCCACACATAAGTTTTGCTGATAACCATGTTTGTTTATGTTGGGAGGTTTGTTTTATACAATGTCCTATCTCGAATAGGTGTGTCGAAATCACTTGCCATGTGTGTGCGGTATGATGGCATTGAGGTGGATGATGTTTATTGTGATGCTTTGACTCGACCAGAGCCAGTTCATGATTTCTGCATCGGCAGAGAATGCCAGCCCAGGTGCGCGTGCTGCAATTGTCACAGAAATGTAGGGGAAAAGTACGGAGCACCACACATGACATGCATAAAAAACAATGTATAGATATTTTGGCCACAGACGAAAGGGATAGTTAAACCAAACGTGTTTTACTCAAAATTACTCAAAATTCTGTCATCATTCACTAACCCTTGTGGCGTTCCAAACCCATAAGCCTTTCGTTAATCTACGAAATACAAATTAAGATTTAATGAAACCTGAGAGGTTTCTGTCCATTGAAGGTACAGTTAACCAAAAAGGTCATAAAGACGTCGTAAAATGAATCCATATCAAGCTGTTTAAGTCAAGTTTTGGGAAGAGATTCAATCGCTTTATTTGATGAACAGATTTAATTTAGGCTTTAGTTTACATCTAAGCAATGATCGACACATACATAGAGTGCATCACATATGGTAAACACGGAAGCTCAAACTTGCATGTGTGATGCCCAAGAATCAATTATATTTGTTCCAGAGTGATGCACCCATGTTTGCCATATGTGATGGTCTCTATGTATGTGTTTTTAAATGTAATGTATTATATGTATTGATTCATTTTATGATGCCTTTATGATCTTTTTGGATCTGGTAAGTTTTGGTGACCTGGACTTTCAAAGAAGGGACAGAAACCTCTCAGGTTTCATTAAAAATATCTTAATTTGTATTTCAAAGATCAACCAAAGTCTTATGGGTTTGGAACAACATGAGGGTGTGTGAATGATGACAGAATTAAAATTTTTGGGTGGAAAATCCCTCTAAGAATTTGTTAATCCATGGCCACGTTTCATTCATTTGTTCCGTTGTTTTAGTTAAATTGTGGCCATATTGGATAAATTCGTTTTTTTAGGTAAATCTTTACTACAAATGTATTAATTTGTCCTTAATTTAGTGTTTAATTTAGTAAATCGTGGCCATAATTTAACTAAAATGAGGGAACAAATTAGTACAAAGTGACACCCATTTACCTAAAACAAATTTTTAATTTGTGGTCACAATATCTTGTGTTTTTCCCTCGCATGTTATGTGCGCGGCTCTGTAGCAAAGACAAGAATAGGAATGAAAACAAAACGAAAAATGAAAAATTTCCAAAAATGAAAATTCTATATTTTACTCACCCTTATGTCATTCCAATTCCAATTCCAATTTGATTATGTCCCATGAAAAGTGTTTCTTGACACAAAACTCTTGCTGTGCACTTGATGTCTAGATGGGAGGCAAGCAGCTGGAGTGAGTGTTCTCGGACCTGTGGAGAAGGTTTCCAGTTTCGCCTTGTGCGTTGCTGGAAGATGCTGGCTCCCGGCCTAGACAGCTCAGTGTACAGTGACCTCTGTACAGAGGCACAGCTAGAGCGCCCCCCAGAGCGCCGGGCCTGTAAAAGCCCTACTTGTGGCCCTCAGTGGGAAGTAGCTGAGTGGTCTGAGGTAGGTTAAGAGCTCTTTTACTTAATCCTCCATTATAACTGCCATACACTGTAGGTAAATAAATATATTCTAAATCAATTTTTGTCTTGGCCAGTAAAAAATTACTAAAAAATAATTTAAACAATATCAATTTATATGAATAGCAAACTTAAAACTGAAATGGTTGGACAATGTTAATGTTATCAAACTAGCATACCAAAGAGAACCTTGTTTTGTTTGTTGTGCAGTGCCCAGCTAAATGTGGTCGCAAGAGTCTGGTTACTCGAGACGTCAGATGCTCAGATGAGATTCACGCATGTGATGAGACAACTCTCCCAGCATCTACCAAAAACTGCACCGGCCCTCCATGTGAGCGCCAGTGGACAGTGTCTGAGTGGGGACCGGTGAGACACTGTGAAGATTTTAAAATGCACACACATTATGCTTGACTGTTAAAAAATATTTAACACTGTGTTTTTGTAACGTTTAATCTATGAAGATGAAGGTAATTCTAAAAAACAATGAGGTCTATTAAACACAGCATATAGATAATCCAGAAGGGAGCGAACACAAACGAAACAGCTTGTACTGTAACTCACAAACAATACTGGACAAAGACTGATAATTGAGGTGGAACTTAAATAGACATGGTGATGAACTCATTACAGACGTGTGATTGTCAATGAATGTCCATGGTGACAAGTGACTGGTGGGAAACTAGAACAAAACTGTGTATGAAGAAAATGTGACTGAAGACAAACAAGCTAAAAGTCCATGAAAATTAAACTAACTGAACATACACGAGACAGTTCTCTAACGAGAGTATCTCTCGTACTGCGTAATATCTTACGCTATGGGGAAAACCTCTTTTCCACGAGATATTGAAGCCAAAAAGTATCCTTAATTTTGAATTAATGTAAAACGCTGTGCAGCAGCATGCATACATAGGCAGGACAGCTCGCGCGCCTATTGGCTGCCCTGCGGCAACAGCAGCAGCCTATCGAGAGAGGCGCTGCGTGACACATATCCAATGGGGGCATTTCACGCCCATTTCGTCACGTCCCGCCAGAAAGGGCGTGGTCTCGCCCTATAAATATAGCTCGATAAGGCTGGTACACTGATTTTCATCTCTTCAGCGAAGCACACGCATCGCTGGATCCGGAGTGAGAAGCCGCGCCGTCGACGCAAGCCTTTCAGCGGGACGAGCTCCTGGAGTCGCTGGCCTCGCCGCCTTCAACTGCCGTACCTGCTGCACTTTCCGGCGTTCTAAGTATCCTTTTTATCCTTACTCTGCTGAGAGTGTTAGCTCGCTTACATGACGCGACTTACACCTCTCATCACAAAAGAGCTGCGTCTTTTTAAAGATGCCATCCTGTGGCTCGTGTCGCGCCCCACTCAGCGACGGGGACCGTCATGTCATCTGCGTGTCCTGCCTGGGTGAGGATCACGCGGCTATCGCGCTCGCTGACGGCGGATGCCCTCAATGCGAGCTTCTGCCTATGGTGACTCTGAGGACTCGCCTGGCGTCATTCTCCGAGCCTTCACCACAGCCCGCTGTGACGCCGCGCCGCAAGAAGCGCCGCGCCCAGCGCGCTCCCGAGCTCTCTCCAGCCCGCTAAAGCTCGCCGGTTCGCCCGCCAGCTTCGCCGGCTTCGCTCGAGTCGCTCACTGACGGACAACGGCCGCCGTCTGCCGCCGCATCCGTCCACGAGTTCGACGAACCCACCGAGGCGTGTTCTCTTCTGGCGTCTGATAGCGAGGATTGGGTGAGCTCCGTGGATCTCCCCTCCGCTAGCGTTTCCCGCCAAACCACTGGGAAGAGAGCCGGCATTGAGTCTGAGCTGATGCGTCTGCTCTCTCAAGCCGTGGAAAACATCGGCCTCGACTGGGAGGCGCCCGCGCAACCGCCGCGCAACAGACTGGACGGACGTTTGGGAAAGACGAAGCCCCGTCAAAGTCAAGGCCCGCGCCCTTCCTCCCTGAGTCAAACCGCGGCTAGCTTTAATTACATTATAAGAAAGCGTAGTGAAGCGTAGCGCAGAGTGCTTATGAAGCGCCAGTTCAGAATGCTGACAACCAGGAAAATCCTCGCGCAAGTGCGCCAGGGAGACTGGTTTATGTCAATAGATCTGAAAGACGCCTATTTCCAAATACAAATAGCGTCACGTGACAGGCGATTCTTGGGATTCGCCTTCGAGGGCCAGGCATATCAATACACAGTCCTACCGTTCGGCCTATCCCTAGCACCCCGTACATTTACGAAGTGCATGGACGCGGCCCTCGCACCCCTGAGACTTCAGGGCATGCGAGTTTTGAACTACTTGGACGATTGGCTGATTCTAGCTCGGTCACATTCAGAGCTCACAGAACACAGAACCACATTACTTGAGCATCTCGAGAATCTGGGTCTCACAGTCAATTGGGCGAAGAGTTCGCTGTTCCCCAGCCAGAAAATATCTTTCCTGGGAACAATACTGGACTCGCTGTCTATGACAGCACGTCTGTCGCCAGAGTGAGAACTGGACATTCAGCGCGCCGCGAAATCCTTTCGCCGCGCTCTATAGTCCCGCTCAAAGTTTTCAGAAAATGCTGGGCCTCATGGCCTCGGCATCTTCAGTACTCCAGCTGGGCCTGCTTCGCATACGCCCACTGCAGTTATGGCTGAAAGTGCAAGTTCCACCCCGGACATGGACCTCTGGTCTGTTTCGCCTCAGGGTCGACATGAAATGCGTTTCGGCTCTGGAACCTTGGAAAATAGCTGACTGGTATCAGTCAGGCGTGGGTCTGGGGACTCCCTCGAGTGTGACGGTGGTGTCCACGGACGCCTTCACCTGGTGGACCTGTTCGCGCCCCAAGAAAACCTTTTTCTCCAAGAGCAGGGATGCGCTGGCCCACGTATGGCCCCGCTGCCCCCTCTATGCTTTTCCCCCCGTCTCGCTCTAGCCTCAAGTGCTGGAACGAATCAGGGAAAACGGATGCCCAGTGCTACTCATGGCTCCGCTCTGGACAAACCAGAATTGGCTCCCAGTCCTAATGCGGCAGACCAGCACTGCCCCGTGGCCAATACCGGTGGGGAGAGACCTCCTTCTCAGGCAAAGGGCTCGATTTGGCATCCTCGCCCGGAATTATGGTCCCTACATGCATGGGCCATCAACGGGTACCCGCTAACCTCCCAGAGGGAGTGTTAAATACAATACTAGACGGCTCTATTCCTCAAAGTGGTCAGTGTTCTCTGCCTGGTGTCAAGCTCAGGGCTTTTCACCCGCAGACTGCGGGGTTACGGAAGTGCTCTCCTTCCTTCAGGAGCTGCTGGATAAGGGCAGAACCCCATCCACGCTCAAAGTATTCGTGGCGGCCATAGCGCCGTTTGCAAAACTGACGTCTGCCCAGTCACTGGGGAAAACGACCTGGTCGTGCGATTCCTCAGGGGAGCTCGGAGGCTGAATCCTCCCAGACCCCCCTCAGTCCCTGTGTGGGACCTTTCTACGGTTTTGGAAGCCATGAAAGATGCCCCATTCGAGCCAATCCATTTGTCAGACATGAAACATCTGTCTCTCAAAACGGTATTCCTTATGGCTCTCGCTTCAGTGAAGCGCGTAGGGGACTTGCAAGCGCTTTTCGGTAAGCGCGTCATGCATGGAGTTTGGGCCTAATGACTCAAAAGTCATACTCAACCCAAGGCACTGGTACGTGCCCAAATCCCTCAACACACCGTTCAGGGCCCAGGTAATTTCCCTGTGCGCTCTCTCGGTTCATAACGAGGAGGAGGATGCGAGTTTCCTTTTGCCCTGTCAGGGCACTGAGAGCTTATGTGTCCCGCTCGTCTGCCTTCAGACAGACCGAGCAGCTCTTCGTTTTGTTTGGCGGACGATCCAAGGGACTGGCCGCATCAAAACAGAGCCTATCCAGATGGATAGTCGACGCCATAGCACTGGCTTACACTTCTAAGGGCCTGCAGTGTCCTTTGGGTGTCAGAGCGCACTCCACGAGAGGCGTGGCCTCGTCGTGGGCGTGGTATAGGGGGGTTACCTTGCAAGATATCTGTACGGCCGCGGGCTAGGCCTCGCCGTCTACATTTATAAGGTTTTATAACCTAGAGGTTCCCGCCTTACAAGCCAAGCTTCTGTCGGTATAGAATTCAGTACTATCTGCCCCGCTGTGCCGGCCCAGATGCTGAGTTTTGCTTGTGCATCGCTCACTGGGCGATAACACGGCTCCATGGGTGTTGAATAACCTGTACTATTACCCAGTTCAGGCTGAACACGTTCACCCTGTCTGTGTAAAACACTATTAACATAACTAGCTCCTATAGGATGCTATTTCATGGGGAATGATGCTTGCAGCCTCTCTTCTCCGACTCTCTGTGAGTCTATGGTGATTATGCACTACATGAGCCCCGGGCTACTGCCCTTGGGACTTTGGTGTCAGATCCCAGTTTTGCATTGTGTTCCCCATAGCGTAAGATATTACGCAGTACGAGAGATACTCTCGTAAGAGAACGTACTCGGTTACTAACGTAACCTCGGTTCTCTCTAGAGAGGGAACGAGTACTGTGTATCTTGCCGTGCATACAACAGCGATGAAAACCAGTGTACCAGCCTTATCGAGCTATATTTATAGGGCGAGACCACGCCCTTTCTGGCGGGACGTGACGAAATGGGCGTGAAATGCCCCCATTGGATATGTGTCATATCAGCAATAGGCGCACGAGCTGTCCTGCCTATGTCTGCATGCTGCTGCACAGCGTTTTACATTAATTCAAAATTAAGGATAATTTTTGGCTTCAATATCTCGTGGAAAAAAAGTTTTCCCCATAGCGTAAGATATTACGCAGTACTCGTTCCCTCTCTAGAGAGAACCGAGGTTACGTTAGTAACCGAGTACGTTTTAATAAAGGACAACGATGAATCAGATTGTGATGAGACGTTTCCACAGTTATTAACATTATAAATCTAGTGAACATTTTAAAAATTTCATTTAAAAAATGTATGTACATTTATAACACTATAGGCTACTTTGTGTTTTATTACCTTGGCATCAAATAACAAAAAACTGATTAACACTGCTGCGGGAGTGTTTCTAATACATCTGCCAAGGGAGGGACAACAAATCTTTCTCTCTTCTGACCATCTCTCAATATTCTTTTTTTACTCTTTTGGAAAGTCATAGCTATTGTGTTTTTTTTTCTTTTGATATTGGGGTAAATGAGAACAAAAAAAAAATGATTTGTTGTAGTTTCTGTTCTCTTTCAGTCAGTCACTTTCGACGTTACATCGGACTGATGTCATAGCGTCTCACCTGGGAGCCCAATCACCTTCAAGTGGTAACTAAACAAGCCATTGAACATTGGCCAGTGAGATTTGCATGCCGAGTCATGCCGAGATTTGGAGACAACCAACCGGACATACGAGTATAAACATGACTGGCATTACTCACTTCATTCATATTTTGCTTGACGAGCGCTCATTCCAGTCTAACTTCAAGAAAAAGAGTATATTTCTGAAAACAGAAAAAGAGCAAACAGAAATTCTAATTGCTAATAGGAGATCTTACCTCAGGAAACAGCCATATTAATTTATTTTCTTTGTGGGATCTCTCTGCCGGTGTGAAGGCACATCTAGCGGTGTCTAGTATCCAGCTTGCTGTGCAGGAGAGAGAAGTCCAGCAAAGTGCAAAGCAAGCCCGGGCGGTCCTCGTCTTTTTCAAGATGTCTTTCTGTCCATGTGTTTCTGGCTGTGGTCGTTTACTGACTTCATCTGACGGCCACAATCGCTGACTCTCATGCCTGGGCAAACAGCATGCTAAGAGAGCGTTCATGGATGGTGCATGATCTCATTGCAAGAGCATGTGTATGTTGGCATTGCGGTCGCGACTCTCCTTCTTTAATACCGAGGCACGAGTCCCCTCTGCTGCTACCCAGCCCCATAGTAGAGCTGCGGTTCTGGTTAGCACTTTGGGAGATCTGAGGGTTACAGTGGGAGCTTCTCCGTCCGGCCAGCCCCCACAAACCTCCCACTCCTCTAGCATGCCATGTGCTTCGAGTTCCCAAATGTTGACACGGGTCCCTCACGTGAGGCACCTTGTGTCTCATTCGGCGCTCCGGATGAGAATCGAATGTCAATTGCTGCATCTGGGGGTGGGCTTTTGTTCTCTGGAGAGGATGAGGAGTTGACGGCCATGCTTTCCCCGAACTGCCAGGGCCACTCCAGTGCCTTTCTTCCCCGAGGTGCATGAGGGGGTTCAGAATTTTGACTGCACCTTTTACTGCGCAAAGCTGCTCTTCTGCCTCCTCCATTCTTGCCAAGGGTTAAATAGCGGAACCTGGCGGAACCTAGTTAAACCTGGCGGAATCGTCCGCGCCTCCCGTCCAAGGCATGTAAGACGACAGCGAAAGTGACGCCACGGGACTTCAGCCAGACGATGTCCACTCTGATGGTCTAGGAATGCCATCTCTGGTTGGACCTGGCCGATAAAGTCTGCTTTCTTGATGCCCCCATCTCCCAGGCCGGCCACTTCGGCGACACTGTCGAGGACTTTGCCCAGCAGTTCTCGGCAGTCTAGAAGCAAACTGAGGCCATAAAGCACATCCTGCCCCGGCGTGACACTGCCACCAAGCCACCGTGGGCTGGTCCCCAGCCTGCTCATCGCCGAGGGCATCCCCTTGCGGCTGCACCGGCTCCGGGAAGACTGGAGGTATTCCATCCACCCAGAGCCTCTGACGTGAAGGAAGGCGATACAGCCCATCCAGACAGCTAAACCCTTGAAGTGAACATGGGCATGGTGTCACGGCACGCTCCGTGTGGCTGAGCTGTTGCCAAATGGAGTGCCCCTACAACAAGTGTCCAGGTATGTTGTTGTTACAAAAGATGCCTCCAGAACAGGTTGGGGCACTGTGTGCAACGGGAGTGCAGCCTCTGGCTCCTGGACAGGACCTTGACTACACTGGCACCCCGGAGGAGGCAGACCCAGCCCTCGTGTTGCTGTGTCCTGTTCGCATATTGCGTGTTTACGTGGACCACACACAGAGCTTCAGAAGCTCAGAGCAGCTCTTTGTCTGTTTGAAGGCCAAAAGAAGTGATAGGATGTCTCCAAACAGAGGTTGGCCCACTGGATAGTGGATGCCATCACCTTGGCGTATCAGTCCCAAGGTGAGCTGTGCCCTTTCGGAGTTGCCTCCTCTTGGGCGTTGGTGCACGCCACCTCTCTGGCAGACTACTGCAGAGCTGTGGGCTGGGCAACACCTAACACATTTGCGAGTTTTTACAATCTCAGAGTGGAGCCACTTTCTATCAGTGAGTTGGGTACAAGCTGGTAATGTGTGGGAAGGCTGGCTCGCTGTTTTGCTTGCAGCGCCATTGCCCTCCAATAGGGGGATACGAGTGCCTACTTGTTCTTCAGGTGAGTTCCCCACTCGGCAAACCCTGAATCGAGTTCCTCCAGCATCCTTCGGCAGTCAGACGTGGCGGAGGCTTCTAAAGCCAGGCCCGGTACTCGTGTGCCCGGCCGGTCAGCCCTTGTTCTGGGCCAGATTCCCATATGCTGTGATTCCCCTTAGGTAATCCCATATGTCTATTGTCCGTTTGGTATGGAGGACTACCCCTCGGGATTACTTGGGGCGCTAGGTAGGTTATGACATTGTGAGGGCAGTTGCTAAAAGGGCACAGGGCAGCTTGCAAGCATCTGCGTCTCCAACACTCATAACACAGTTTAGTGGCTGTGGCGCTTTCTATGATGTCAGTCCGACGTAACGTTAAACGTGACTGACTGAATGGGAACGTCTAGGTTACTGATGTAACCCCCGTTCCCTGAAGGAGGGAACAGAGAAGTTACGTCCCCCCTACCACAGCCCTGAACCACCGCTGAATGGCCCTGATCCTGTCTCAGCTCCTCAGCAAAACATGAATGCAGTGAGTAATGCCAGTCATGTTTACACACTTATGTCCAGGTGGGTGTGAATCGGCATGCAAATCACACTGGCCAATGTCCATTGGCTCGTTTAGTTACCACTTGGAGGTGATTGGGCTCCCAGGCGAGACCCATGTCGTCAGTCTGACATTCCCTCCTCCAGGGATCGGGGGTTACATCAGTAACCTAGACTTTCACTGCTATAGAATTTTACCCAACTATGTTTTGTTAGTTATGCAAATGAAGAGATGAAGAGTGATGCGAATGAAGCTCACACCATCTGCATCATTATACAGTAGAATCTCATTGGTCCAAAATCCTGCTCCATATAACTTAATGGGATAGTTCACCCAAAAATGAAAATTCTGTCATCATTTAGTCACCCTCATGTCATTCCAAACCCATTTTTTCCCCGTGCGGAACTCCAAAGTAAGATACCAAACAACATTGGAGCCAATTGTACTTCCATTGTATTGGCAAAAAAAGAAGAAAACATATATTTTTTATATATAATATACGATATTTTTCCAAAATGATTGGAATTAAATAAGGGTGAGTAAATGATGACAGAAATTTCATTTTTGGGTGAACTACCCCTTTAAATGTGATTTGATTAGGTGTGATCGCAAGACATGTAATTTTTCAAATTTAAAAAATTTTCATTTTCCATTTCTACTTAGTGTTCAGGCATCTGTGGGCATGGAAAAACTGTGCGTCATGTGTACTGCAAAACACCAGAGGGACGAGTGGTACCTGAGTCTCAGTGCTCACCTGAAAACAAACCTCTGGCCATTCACCCCTGTGGAGACAATGAATGCCCTCCACATTGGCTGGCTCAAGACTGGGAGAGGGTGAGGATTAAGCATATGTTGTGGAAAATAACGATTTGTTAATATTTGTTCAGTAATCATTGTCTTCTGCCTTCCAGTGCAACACAACATGCGGACGCGGTGTGAAGAGAAGGACGGTGCTGTGTGTCGGCATCATGGGTGGAAAGGTCCAGATCCATGGTGATGAGGAATGTGACAGCAGTAAGCAACCAGTAGATGAGGACACCTGCTTTGAAAGGCCATGCTTCAAATGGTACACAACACCATGGTCTGAGGTGAACATTAAAAAAATCATTTAATTTATGATGGCAGATTGAAATACAAACAAAATACAACTAGTATCAGATTGCTAGAAAGTAGAACAGCTGGCCATGTAGGCCTTTGCAGTATAAGCTAAGTGAGTTACCTTTCGAGGGAACTCAGTGCTGCGTTAGAATATTGGCGCTATGGGGACGCTTGTGCGTGATAGTGTCTGAAGCACCTGTGGAATCACTTCAATCTCATTTGTGAAACGTTGACAGCTTCTGTGCTTCAGTAAACTCTCTGTGTCAGTATGTCTCTGTCTATCTAAAGAAACACTTGCAAGCTATCTCTTCCCTGAGTCTGTATTGTCCCTTAGGGTGTTTTCCTACATGTAGATCGTTTGTTTTGTTCTGCAACAGGGAATTCATTTGTTACAATGTTGCATTTTCTTCTTGGTTTGGTTTGTTTTCACGTCAACATTTCAAAGCGTTCCAAAATGTGTTTATGCAAGTCACATGTGAGTAAAATTGTCCTCTTATTGGCCAGAGTTCACCTGTTTATGTTCCTCTGCATCATCCATCAAGATGGATTGACAAATTCGCTCCGCGAGCTTATTGTGGCTTTATCTGTAGTTGTCGTGACACCCACAAAAACGTAGACGAATGTAGCCTTGATTCCCTCTCTGACTGATAATTTATATACATAATTTATATACATAAATTATATTACATTTTAATTAAGATGAATCATAGAATAAGACACTGCTGCTTTTTGTATAACACATTTCCCTTTATGAATTATGGTGTCACTTGGTTCGTTAGTCTGTTGGGTCGGATTACTTTCTCATCTCAACCAAACTGCTCCAGAATTCGTTTTCAATCGGGCCTAGACCACCTCGTTCAGGCAATCTCAGAGTGATCGTTTTGGTGCGGATCCGAGTACGATTGCCATGTTCATACATGCCTAAACGAACTGAAGTAAGGGAGAAAATGCACCAGGTTCCGAAACAGACGGTAGCCAGGTGTGAAAATGCCCTTAAGGCCCCGGCATTGTCCACCAAGCCCTGTAGAAATACATTATCTTTGCTGGGCGAAGCTTACGTGGCTGCAAGTCAGGCTGGAGCATGTCTGTACACAATGGTGATACTGCATACCAGGCTGACCTGCTTAGGGATCTGGACGAAGGTGAGGGTGTGAAAGAGTTACACTGGGCCACAGATTTGTTTCTCCGGGCCACCAAGGAAATGGCCCATGCCATCGACATATCGTCATATGACAGCTATAGTGGCTACGGAGAGACATTTGTGGTTGTCTGGTATATAGAAAAGGACCTTCCTGTTGGATGCCCCGCTTTCCACTCCTGGCCTCTTCGACGACGCAGTAAACACTGTCGGTTTCAAGAGGCAAAGAAACAGGAAAAGAAACATTTCAAAGGTTTATCTTTCGCCGAAACCAGGCCGCAGGCCAGTACAGAACCCCCCCCCCCCCCCCCCCCCCCCCCCCCCCAAAACACATTCAACAAGACGAATGGCTGCCTCTAAGGCTGTGTGTCCACCAAATACTTTTTAGCTAGTTAAGAACGCAAGGCGATCTGCTGAAAGCAACTAGCTGTGGGCACTTGAGATCGCTTCGGCAGCGCAGCATTTTTTCAGTTGGGCTGGTCCATTTATCAGATTCTACAGCCTGGATTTGGATTCCACGCCAGGATCTCAGATGCCTCAGATGTCCTAAGTTTGTGCTCACCATGATTCACTCTGGGACAGGCATTTGTCACTATGGTATAGTGGGTATGAACGTTCCCATAGCGTCAACATTCTGATGTAGCATTGATTTCCCTCAGAAGGGAATGAGACACTGTGTCACCATACCATACTTCCGTCATGGCTGTGAGCGACTCACTTCAGGTCAACAAAAGCTAATGATGTTTGGTCCGGGTATCCATTATAGCTTCCGCGGTATGCCGTCATGCGCCATGGAATGATGTTTCGACAATGAGATTGGAGTGATTCCACACGTGCTGCAGAAGCAATAATGCTGAAGCGGTCCCATAGCGTCATCAACATTCTGATGCAGCATCCCTTTTCAGGGAACCAGGTTACAGTACTAACCAAGACGTTTACTAGGTTTTAAAATACAGATTTTCTCTTTAAGTCTCTCTTCTACAGTGAAGGCTCCCAAGTTCAAGTGTAATTCACTGTTCTTTTCTCTTGCTTGTACTCAACTGTTTCTCAGTGCACCAAGACTTGTGGTGTTGGTGTGCGAATGAGAGATGTGAAGTGTTACCAGGGAAGAGAGCTTGTTCGTGGATGTGACTCTTTGACCAAACCTGTTAACAAACAGACCTGTGCACTCCAGCCCTGCCCTACCGAACCTCCAGGTGTGCCTTAAAGAAACAGTTCATGCTAAATCTCAATATTCATTCACCCTCACATTGTTCTAAATCTTTATGATGCTATTTTTTCCAGTTAAATATATACAGTATATATACTGTAATATATATATAAATATATAAATGCATCACAGTTTCCAAAAAAATATTAAGCAGCAACTGTTTTCTACTTTGATAATAATTTTTTCTTGAGCACCAAATCAGGATATTAGAATGATTTCTGAAGGATCACTGAAGACATTGAGTAATGATTCAGTAATGATGCTGAAAAAACAGCTTTGACTTTACAGGAATAAATTGCACTTTAAAGTATGATAAAATATAATACTAATATATAACATTTTAATATATGTGAAATATATATATAATATATAGTTATATATAAGTACACACACACACACACACATATATATATATATATATATATATATATATATATATATATATATATATATATATATATATATATATATATATATATATGTGTGTGTGTATTATATTGCATCAGTGTGCCGTTTTTGTTCCATGTTATTGCAATTCATTATATTTATAATGTTATGCAGGTTTGGAATGACAAGAAGTTGATAAATGTCCTTAAATCTTTAAATATGCACTTTAATAAAAATATGCACTTTGAAACATTGCCTTATGACTGTAATATTAAATATTCTAATGAAAAAAAAAATCCTACAGGTTCAAAGAAATCATAAATAACATGAATTGTAACTGCTTCAATGCTTCCTCAGATGAAAACTGCCAGGATCGTCCCACCACCAACTGCTCGCTGGCTCTGAAGGTGAATTTGTGCAGTCACTGGTATTACAGCAAGGCCTGTTGCCATTCTTGCCGTAATCTTCGAGCTTCCTAGCTAGACTCCAATGCTCAGGTTTTCATCTGTTCATGTCATCTGCCTTGTGCTTGTTTGAGGATTGCAGCAAGGGAAGTTTGAATCAGTATTTGGTTATATATTAAACTAGCTCCATAAAAACTGCATTACTGCCAGTATTACAAAATGATACTTACTTCATGACAATGTCCTGTGTTTGTGGGATACCGTAAGGAAACATTAAATTATTTGATTATTGCTCAGAGGATTATATTGCATGTCATAAAAGTATTTATTATTCATCAGGTTTTATTGGACATTTATTATCTGGCAGCTGAAGATGGCTGATTTTAGTACTGTATATCCAAACAGGCTTACCCAAGCCTCAAGCCACTGCTGGCTCCAACACTCTACTGTTTACTTTTATCCAGTTCAACTATTGCTAGACCTAGGCTTATGTTAATTTATTGGTTACAGCAGTAGCTTTATTGGGTTCTCTGATATGTATGTATCCAAATAATTCATTTTGTCTCATTCGATTTGAATTGACAATGGATTTAGCAGAACTTGACATACCCAAGTCATTTTACCCTTGTCATTGAGTGAGTCCTGACACTTGAACGTACTATAGTTGAAAATGTATCTGATTCATATATTGTTTAATTAAGACACAATAAACCTCATATATTGTATACTACCTTACCTCAAGTACAAAAGACAATCAAATATAAGTCATTTGATTTTCTTGTAGAAAAACAGTTGTGTACCTCTCAGAATATTAAATAATACATATTATACTCCAAAGAAAATGCTGTGGGTTTTTGTTTGTGTTTGGTTATTTTTAATAGGTTTTAAAAGAATTATTAATAGAATAATTTACATTAATGAGTTTATTTTATTTCAAGTAATGATTTTTAATTAACATTACCCCTGTGTAATTTACTTTTATGTAAGTTGATCAAAATTACAAAACATTTCAGCAGTTTTAGAGAGTCAAAGTCAAACAGCAGTAATTTTCATTAAGATTTATCTGCAAAAATTGCCATCATACACAAACAGACACACACTTTGTCTCATTTAATGTTTTTAATTTACCAAAGTATGGATCGACCCTTTTTTCCTGCATATAAGCTGTTGCCACCTGCTGGCCAGCAATACGCATGTGCAGTTAAATATGTTCATTTATGACATCATAAGAGCTTCTTAAATTGTCACACAACAACTGTTAATATGAACAAATCTCGCATTTATTAACAAACGAAAAGGTAAAATACAATAACAGATCATAATTCTGGTGACTTCATAGTTATTTTGGATCAAAATCAATGCAAAGTGAGTGGCAATACACACAAAGATGAGAATGCAGACAGTTATAAAATCAGTCAATTAAATCGATTACACAAACAGACACACAAATTCACGATCCTACATGTAAAACTATGACCGCAGGTGATATTATCATTTCACAACTTGTACATCCGCACCATTTTCGGTTTAATCATACCAAATCATACCAACCATACATCTTTTAATCATATATTTCAGTACAGCAGTAAATATCTGTGACAGACAAATAAATGTGAAACAATATCAAAGATATCAAAATTTTACCCTCCAGTTCTCATGCCAATAAAAAGCCCTATTAATAAGTTGCATATGAAGAGAGGAACGTATGAATAATAAAGCAAATACTTTTATTACACAGTCTAAGAAAAGTCTGTAAAAATAGGACACAATGTACCGTGTTAATAGGAGGGAATATTCTATATTTATTTTTCACAGGTGTTTTACCCGCATTTTGAATTACGCATTGCATTGTATTGTGTTTTACACTGTAAGAAAAAAAGTTCAGTGGGGTTCTGTATCCCTAGGATTCTTGAGTCAATGTTAAAGAACCCGTTATATCAAAAAGGTTCTTGCCTAACACAACCCTTTACGGTTCTATATAGAACCTTTTCTTTTAGGAGTTAAAGGACATGTCAGTAAACTTAACAATAATAAACTTAACAAAAGCCTTATCGGATTTTCTACGGATTTTTTTGTTTTCTTTACAGTGCACATGACTATCCTGATAAATAAAAAAATAAAAAAGTAGATGTATTGGATCTAATGAAATAAAATGGAGCATTGGGTACAGAAAGCAGCATAACAAATGTGAACCACACAATATTTGAGGTGAATACGAGGTGCTACACATCCGTGCTGATGCTGTGATGAGTCAGCACTTCCTGCATGGTGACCGAGCGGATGAGGTTGAGTTTGTGGAAGCTGGGCGTATCCATTGGCAGGTCTAATTCCTCCTGCTGTAGAGTCCTGTAGCTGACCCTGCTACCTCCATTGCGCAGACCCTCCTGTGGGCTCACGTACAGCGGCAGATACCCCGAGCAGGAGGGGCAGAAAGTGCACGAGCGGGGCGGCTTGTAGGGCATGCGCGGGGTGTACTGAGGATAGCTGACTGGTCCATTGGGCTCAAAAGACTCTGCAGTCATTAGCAGCTGATTGGAGGATGCGTATTCGGGGAAATGTCGAAGACTCAGTGGACTCTCGGTTGGACTCGGTTGGCGCGGTGGACTTGGCGATGACTTGGCGACGTCAGCCTCCTCCTCCCCCTCCTCCGACTCTTCTCTTCTACAGCAGTAATACTAATGGGCAGAGTGAGACGTCACACTCAGTACGTAAGATAGGAGAGAAGAGGGAGTTACTATTGAGACAAGCAGTAAGAGGAGGATTACCTGCAGCCTACAGTAACACAAAACTGAGACAATAGTTAGCAAGATGACTGCAGCTAAAATTCCACCTGTGATGACCACTGTGCCGGCTGTCATTCGAAATCCTCTCCATCAACAAACTGGGCTACCATAAAGACAAAAAAAGAGACACAAAGAAAAGGTTTTTTTTTGTGTGTGTGTGTATATACCGTTCTGGGTAGGGGTGCCTTGCTTATTTTAAGGACTGACATATATACAGTACAAATACTGGATAAGCTACTGGGTTTGTTTATGTAGGATGGTCGACTGATTTTTTTTTTTTTTTTTTTTTTTTACGGCTGAAATACATACTTTTCAAAAGTTTGGGGTCAGTTTGATTTTTTTGGAAAGAAAATAATACTTTTATTTATCAAAAGATTTCTATTTTAAATAAATGCTGGGGGAAAAGTATCACGGTTTCCACAAAAATAGTAAGCAGGCACAAATGTTTTCAACATTGATAATAATAAGAAATGTTTCTTTAGCAGCAAATAAGCACATTAGAATGATTTCTGAAGGATCATGTGACACTGAAAACTAGAGTAATGATGCTAAAAATTTACATTAAAGGGATAAATTATATTTTAAAAATATATAATATTTTATTTTAAATGTATTATATTTTAAATATATAATATATTTTAAATTGTAATAATATTTCACAATATTGCTATTTTTACTGTATTTTTGATCAAATAAATTTAGTCTTGGTGAGCAGAAGAGACTTCTTTCAAAAATATATTTTTTAAATTGACCAACCCCAAAATGTTATATATATATATATATATATATATATATATATATATATATATATATATATATATATATATATATATATTTGCTAATATTATTTTAACAGAAAATTATAATCTTACAATATGTGCTCAAATATCAGCACATATATCTGTCTATAACTACCATGAACCTAAAACACAACTACTCTCTCTATTAGCTATTGTTGAAATTACATGTACATCTGATGCCTATTTCATGCTCTGATGATGAATGCAGTAATTATGAAAAAAATATCCAAACACGTGCTACAGCAGTGGAATAATAAACGGATCAATGATGCATTAAATAATTTTTTCAAAGGAATGACGATATGTAACAGTCCAAAGACATTTACAAAGCTCATGTTATTCAGTCATAATTAGACCACGCATTAGTCAGTCGGTGTTGTTTACTGTTACAAATAATCCTGTCTCTGTCCCTGTCTATGTAAAATGCAAATGAAGGTTAAACTTGACACAAGTGAATCAGAAAGGGCCCCTCAATAAGACTTTTAGATTTGATGACAGTATTTGGATTTAGACTACCTCAGGCCAGAGACTCATTCAAGCCCAAATAAACTCACCCATTTGCACAAATGACAGGCAAAGCTTTATATAACTAAATCTAAAGGTCATCATCAGTTAACAACCAACAACACACGATGTCTAAGGTAGCCTACGTTAGGAATATTTAACTTTTACTGTAACATTAACGCGAAAATCTTTTCCTCAGGTCTGACAACAAATAGAGCTAGGCTAATTTTAATAACACCCTATCATTATATACAATCATATACAATTCAGACTTAACAGATGAAATATAAATTAGTAACAACTTAATCCAAATTGCAGTAATCTATGAACTCAATTAATTTATCAATTTCAAAGTATCAAATGTAAACTAGCCTATATCATATCTTGTAAATTAATAGCCTATAATTGATTTTCTGACCGATATTTGTCTGTGTCGATAATCATACGAGCCATCAATAATAAGAATATTATTACCGTATTAACATACTAATTTTTACATTTTTATAATATAATTGTCACATAAATACAACTTAAACTGCATTTACTCAGAAGATGTATTGTATACTCACATTATGGTATCTACAGAACATATGGCACTTGTCCAACGCATCCGGCGAATTTACCCACAAACTACCACAAAAATCGCTTTTACGAGGTCACATGTCCAGACGAAATAAACTTTCTTTATAAATAGATATGAAAAAATGTCAATGAACATGTAGTCGATGACTTTAGCACAGAGAGCTGTGAGAAGAGCGTCCGCTGGAGTCACGTCCCACATCTCAGTGTGTGTGTGTGTGTGTGTCAACCTCTCCTGCTGATCACACGATTGTTCACTATCTGTGAAGCGCAGTCCGCGATTCCACTGATATTGCCTTAAAAGGATGTATTTTGTATGGTAAATATAGCTTGCAACATACTTTAAATATGAATTTGGATTTTTCTGTAGCTGCAGACTGGTTTGTTTAATTAGTAAACAAGATAGGCTACTCAAGATATATCCTTTTGAGATTTATGCTTGGGCATATTACTTTATTCTGATGCCTACTTAAGATGATCTAGTTTTGACAGAGAATGTGTTGTAAACAATAGCATATCATACATGCTCTAGATGTTATTCTTGTGATTCTAGCAAATTGCTCCTTCAAGTTGCAGATGCAATGTGTGAAAAATTTAGATTACAGTTAGGTAATGGTCGAACTTTAGATTAGGGTCAAATCCTCACTATTAACTATGAATTTTGCCTAAATAAACTCCTAATTAAATATTAAGGTTGTTAAGTTTAGGTAAGGGATGTAGAATATGGTCATCCAGAATAAGGCATTAATATGCGCTTTATAAGTACTAATAAACAGTCAAAATCATAGTAATATGCATGAGCTAGTTAATAGTGAGAATTGGACTCTAAACTAAAGTGTTATCGGTTAATTCATTTTAAATTTTTAAGTTGCAAGTGACCTAAATATTTGGCAAAATGTGCAGTTCTTGTTTTCCCCTTTCTTTCTGTAAAACACACACTTGCACTCTCAAACATTCACTCTGACTTTTAGTCCCACTTTAAACTCTTTCCTGCCGCTGACTTACCGTTCCTCCTGTTGGACCGCTTTGAGTACTGCTAAGAGGAGATAGTTGGAGAGTGAAGAAAACCATATTTTAGTATATGAATTATTAAACCTTCAAATATTAAAGGAGGCTGAGATTCCAGTGTATTGTATGGACATGGTCATGATAAATTCATAAGTAAAGATGCAGTGTATAAGGCAAGGTTATTTTTCTCTTTTGCCTCTCTTCTTTTCCTGTGTCAAAAGCAGCTCTCAGAATTCCCACAGGAGCATCCGCGCCTTTATATCCACTGGAATATTTGGGGTGAAATGTTCAACAAAACTGATTGCATGAATATACACAGAGTTTGTATAGACAAGTGCATGTAGAGAGACATAAATTATAGTGTATTGTTGCATGACAAATTAACAGATTGATAAGAAGGGTAATACATGTTAGAATGCTGGCACTGTGATTTTTGTCGCTGAACCCCATTCTGTAAGATTACAACAAAAGCCTATCTTGTTTAAAAGCAGCCATATCACCCTGTAGCCCAAGACTGGTTGCCCACTGAAGCTGAGCAGGGCTGAGCCTGGTTAGTACCTGGATGGGAGACCTTCTGAGAAAATCAGGTTGCTGCTGAAAGAGGTGTTAGTGAGGCCAGCAGGGGGCGCTCACCCTGTGGTCTGTGTGGGTCCTAACGCCCCAGTGTAGTGACGGGGACACTATACTGTCAAAGAGCACCGTCCTTCGGATGAGACGTTAAACCGAGGTCCTGACTCTCTGTGGTCATTAAAAATCCCAGGATGTCCTTCGAAAAAGAGTAGGGGTGTAACCCCGGCATCCTGGCCAAATTTGCCCCTTGGCCTCTGTCCATCATGGCCTCCTAATCATCCCTATATATTAATTGGCTTCATCACCCTGTCTTCTCTCCACCAATAAGCTGGTGTGTGGTGGGCGTTCTGGTGCAATATGGCTGCCGTTGCATCATCCCGGTGGATGCTGCACATTAGTGGTGGTTGAGGAGATTCCCCTACCATATGTGAAGCGCTTTGAGGTCCCAGAAAAAGCGCTATATAAATGTAACGAAAATAAAGAAAAGAAAAAGAAAGAAAAGAAAGGTAACACTTTATTTTGGTCCCCTTTAGACATTCTGTTGAGTGTAAGTAAATTTGCACCTCTATGTAAGCTAACTCTCATTAGAGTATTAGTAAACTGTCTGCTTAACATCTGCAAACACTTTATTTTGACGGCCCCCCCCAACAGACATTTAACTGTCTATAAGTAACTTTGCATGTCAACTATTCCCTCTTAACCCCATATTCTACTAACCCATACCCCTACCCATAATAGTCTACTAATACTCAATTAATACTCTAATGAGAGTTAGTTGACATGTAGGTGCAATGTAACTTACAGTCAACACAATGTCTGAAAGGATCATCAAAATAAAGTGTAACCAAAAACAACAAAAAACAATACTCCTTGAGTAAATGTAAATTCAGCATCAAACTAGAAAAGAAAAAAAAAGTTTTACTTGTGTAATAACAGACCAATGAGTTGTTAGTTCATGTCTTGTCAGATATTTCAATTCACCACTAAATTAATTTAAAAGCTTCATGTGTTGTACAGCATTGCTGGAAAAATACAGTTGGTAAAGGTACAGAAGTAAAGTTGATTGATTGGTTTAATTATCATCTTTATTGTAATAATTTTTTTTTTGCATTAGATAAAGCGAAGCTTGGCCTACCACGATTGCCAACATGTCCAGTCCTGATGGTCGCTAGCCCTGTACTTTCAGTACCTTCCTATCCAGTTGTTCTTGCACCAGAGACTGTCCACAACATGGCCGCCACACCAGAGCCTCCAGCCATCATGGATGCCACGCCAGAATCTTCAGCCAGCATGGGCTCCACATCAGATTTCCCGGTCGTCATGAACGTTTCACATGAAGTCATTAAGGCAGTCCCTGGGCGTTTGAGACTGGCTTCAAGTCTGGAGGACACACCGCTAATTTCGCTATGAGCAGCTGACATCTCTGCAGTGGTACCAAGTCTGGGGGTCTCAGAGGTGGTCCGACTGTCATTTGCACTCCCTGTTAAGGCAATGACCATTTTGTTTTTGGGCCACACTCTACTCTTTGTGTATGCCAGCCAGCAGCCACATCACCCTGTATCCCAAGACTGGTTGCACACTGAAGCTAAAACAGGGTTGAACATGGTTAATACCTGGATGAAAGACCTCCTGGGAAAAAGAGGTCGCTGCTGGAAGAGGTGTTAGTGAGGCCAGTAGGGGGTGCTCACTCTGTGGTCTGTGTGGGTCCTAATGCCCCAGTGTTGTGATCGGGACACTATACTGTCAAAGAGCGCCGTCCTTCGGATGAGACGTTAAACCAGGGGTCTCAAACTCAACTTAACTGGGGGCCGCTGGAGGTAGAGTCTGGGTCAGGCTGGGCCGCATCAAGTATTCCACAAAAAATAGTATTCAAGTATTCCAAAAAGGAGCACAACTGATCCAATCTTCTCAATCTTTATTATTAACGTTTTTTCTGAACTGTTCCTCTGAATTTGAACATTCCTTTCTGTACATGATTGGTTCTTCATGAGCTGTCCTTCTGACAGCTGAAGTTCATTTTACAAACTTTCTTTGTCTTTTCCTTATACACAACATCCTTGTGATACTTATATTTGCTCATGTCCTTTTTGTTTTCTTTATACAACACTAATATTATATTGAATGTTTTTTTTTTGGAAGGCACATTTCCTTTTATTATACTTAAAAAAACAATTATTGCTTTTGAAATACAGATATTTGCAGTCATGTCTGCCCGTCTTATTGAATTCTTTCTACACATGTATATAGTGTCTCTGTCACGGTATACTGATCCAATGTTTCCTTCTCGTCTCGTGTTTATATTGTGGTATGAAAGCACGTGTGTAGTGGGCGTGATTGTGTTGTCATTCCTTGATCCGCTCCAGCTGATCATCATCATCATTCATCACCAGCTGCAGTCAATCTCCCTCACTGCTTAAATACTCAACGTTATCTCATTCCCTTTGTCAGATCGTTGTTTGATGTCCTGGGTGTCGGTGTTGAGTCTTGTTTCCTGGTTTCCCGGTTTCCCGTCATCGTGTTCCTGTGGATTTGTCGTCTTGGTGTTGGATTGTTTCGTCTCGTCTTGGCACTGCACTTCACGAGGATTCACCGCACTCTGACCATCGAAGTCCCTGCGTTACCTGTCCACACCCGTGTCTTATCCTGAGCTTTGTTTTATTCTAATAAATTCTGAGTACTGCAATTGCTTCCTGTTCTCTTTGCCGATCATGACAGAACGATCTGACCTTTCCAGGGAAGCAGCAGGAGAGACACCTACCTCGCTGGATGAGTTCATCCACCACAGCGTCAGAAGAATGGACTCTCACGAAAGGAACATCAATGACACGGGTCGTGCAATTCAAGCTTTGGTAACGCAGGTGTCCGAGCTCACCCAGCAGATCCAACTTCTTCGTGCTCCCACTGCGCCCCCCACACCACCGGACTTCCCCGCACCATCTGAGCCACGCCTACCGGCTCCGGAGCCCTATGCGGGTGAGTCTGCTTACTGTCGTGCATTTTTGACAAGATGTTCCATGCATTTCGCCCTACACCCCAGAACGTTCCAGAGTGAACAAGCCAAGGTGGCTTTTGTCATCACGTTACTGACCGGAAAGGCGGCGCTATGGGGAACGGCGGTGTGGGAGAATCAAGACCCTTGCTGCGCCTCGTTCCAAACTCTCTCCGCAGAGATGAGACGAGTTTTTGACAGAGCCGTCGCGGGGAGAGAAGCCGCCAGGGTGCTGGCCGACCTTCGTCAGGGGGAGAGGTCGGTCTCGGACTTTTCCATCGAGTTCTGAACCCTGGCGGCCGAATGTCATTGGAACGAGGAGGCGCAGTGGGACATGTTCCTGCATGGGTTGGCTGACCGCGTCCAATGAGAGATCTACGCCCTGGACCTACCCACGTCATTGAACGGACTCATAGAGCTGGCCCTACGGGTAGATGCGCGACTTTCCCGAGTCGGAGGCAGAGTGGCATCTAACCGTCCTCCTGGAGGGATTGAGGGGCAACGGCCCAGCGGCAGGGACGTGGTCAGCCCCGTCTTCGATCACGAACCCATGTAGGTGGGTCGAGCTCGGCTTTCCCGGGAGGAGAGGGAGAGGCGAAGGTCCCAGGGCCTTTGCCTATATTGTGGAGGTTCGGGACATTTCGCGTACAATTGCCCGGTAAAAGGCCAAGCCCGATAGTAAGTATGAGGCTACTATCGGGTGGGATCTCTGCCGAGAAGACCTCAACTCTGTCCCCAACTCTCCAGCACGATTGTCAAGCACTTCTGGACTCTGGGGCTGAAGGTAATTTCATGGACAGTACGTTTGCACACAAGTTTCAAATTCCACTCAGACCACTCACTCAGAGGATTGCTGTACACGCACTAAATGGCCAAGAACTTCCCACCATCTCATTCACCACTGAAGATATTACCCTCATCACTTCTGGTAATCACACTGAGACTATTTTTTTTCATATCCTGGATTCACCGTTGGCACCCGTCGTTCTTGGTCACCCCTGGCTCATCCGTCACAACCCCCGAGTGGACTGGCAGCACAAGGCTATACTGGAGTGGAGCAAGGAATGTCATCAGTCTTGTCTTGTGTCTGCTTGTCCATCTGTGCCTGTTTATGTGTTTCAGGAGGAAGCAGGGGATTTGTCTAACGTGCCTGAGGAGTACCATGACCTGAAGGAAGTGTTCAGTAAGTCTAGGGCTGCTTCTCTCCCTCCTCATCGTCCCTATGACTGTGCCATAGAGTTAATGCCAGGTAAGTCTCCGCTTAAAGGCAAGTTATACTCGCTTTCTATTCCAGAAAGGGAGGCTATGGAGAAATATATTTCTGATTCTCTGGCAACCAAATTCATCCGGCCTTCCTCTTCACCAGCGGGGGCGGGGTTCTTTTTTGTGGGGAAGAAGGATGGATCTCTGCGACCTTGTATTGATTACCGAGGGTTGAATAACATCACGGTAAAGAATACTTATCCTTTGCCGTTGATGTCTTCAGCCTTCGAGAGGTTGCAGGGAGCATCCATCTTCACGAAATTGGACTTGCGTAATGCTTATCATTTGGTCCGCATCAGGGAGGGGGATGAATGGAAGACTGCGTTTAATACCCCCAGGGGACACTTTGAATATTTGGTCATGCCTTTCGGGCTGTCCAACTCTCCAGCAGTCTTCCAGGCACTTGTCAACGACGTGTTGCGAGACATGATAGATCAATTCATATATGTTTACCTGGATGACATATTGATATTTTCCTCGTCTCTCCAGGAACATGTGCAACACGTACGACAAGTGCATCAGAGATTGTTAGAGAATGGGCTTTTTGTCAAGGCGGAGAAATGCGAATTTCATGCACAGTCTGTTCCTTTTCTAGGACACATCATCTCGTCTGAGGGAATGCGTGTGGACCCTGACAAGGTTAAGGCTGTGGTAGAATGGGCAAGTCCAGATTCCCGTAAGGCCCTACAGAGGTTTCTGGGATTTGCCAATTTCTATCGGCGGTTCATTCGCAACTTCAGCCAGCTAGACGCGCCTCTGACTGCCTTGACCTCCCCCGGAACTCCGTTCAGGTGGTCAGATACAGCCGAGGCTGTGTTTGCTAACCTCAAGAGCCGCTTTGTTTCAGCTCCCATCCTCGTTGCCCCTGACTATTCACGGCAGTTCGTGGTGGAGGTCGACGCGTCAGAGGTGGGGGTAGGAGCAGTGCTGTCCCAGCGCTCTCCCACAGACGATAACATGCATCCTTGCGCGTTTTTTCTCATCGTTTATCCCCAGCCGAACGCAATTACGACATTGGTAACAGGGAGTTGTTGGCAGTCAAGTTAGCGTTGGAAGAATGGCGACATTGGTTAGAGGGTTCGGGGGTACCTTTTATCGTCTGGACCGACCACAAGAACTTAGAGTACATCAGAACCGCCAAAAGATTGAACTCCTGGCAGGCTCGGTGGGCACTTTTTTTCGGTCGTTTTGATTTTTCTCTCTCGTACCGCCCGGGTTCTAAAAACATCAAACCCGATTCTTTGTCTCGTATTTTTGATCGCTCCGAACGCCCGTCTACTCCCGAGTGCATTTTACAGGAGACCCTATTTGTTTCCACACTCGTATGGGAGATCGAATCGAAGGTCAAGAAGGCCTTAGAAGGGGTAACGCCTCCCCCCGAATGTCCACTGAGTCGTTTATTTGTGCCGGAGAGATTAAGGTCAGACGTTATCTGGTGGGGCCATTGTTCCAACATAGCTTGTCATCCAGGAGTTAATCGTACTAAGTTTTTAGTTAAGCAACGATTTTGGTGGCCACTTATGGCTCGTGACATTCACAGTTTTGTTTTGGCTTGCTCGGTTTGTGCCACTGGTAAGACTTCCAATCGACCCCCAGATGGGCTCCTCCAACCGCTGCCAGTCCCTTTGAGACCCTGGTCCCATATCGCTCTAGATTTTATCACCGCCCTCCCACCCTCCCAGGGTAACACTGTCGTTTTGACAGTGGTGGACCGGTTCTCGAAGGCGGCTCACTTTATTCCCTTACCCAAATTACCCTCAGCTAAGGAGACAGCGTTGACAGTCGTTGACCACGTCTTTCGCTTACATGGCCTCCCGATGGACGTGGTCTCCGACAGAGGACCCCAATTTGTGTCCAAATTTTGGCAAGAATTTTGTAAATTACTGGGGGCGACGGTTAGTCTGTCTTCAGGGTTTCACCCTCAGAGCAATGGTCAGACCGAGAGAGCCAACCAAGATCTGGAAAGAGTGTTACGATGTTTGGTATCCAAGAATCCTTCCTCATTGAGCCAACAGCTGTCCATGGTAGAGTACGCCCACAATACCTTACCAGTGTCGGCCACGGGCCTCTCTCCGTTTGAGTGTAGTGTAGGTTACCAGCCACCAATTTTTCCCAGTCTGGAATCCGAGGTCGCGGTCCCCTCTGCTCACGCCTTTTATCCAGAGGTGTCACCGCACTTGGACTAGAGCCCGTGAGACTTTACTCCAAGTGGGGGCGCGCACCAAGGCTAAGGCCGATCGCCACCGGTCGAAGCCTCCCGTATACGTAGTCGGTCAAAAAGTGTGGCTTTCTACTAAGAACATTCCTCTCCGTTCCGTCTCTAATAAGCTTGCTCCCAAATTTATTGGCCCGTTCACTGTCACCAAGATCATTAGTCCGGTGGCAGTCCGCCTTAGTTTACCTCCTGCGTACAGGAGAATTCACCCCGTATTTCACGTTTCCAAGATTAAGCCCGTGTTTCATGCTCACATTAATCCGCCTGTCCCGGTCCCCCCCCCCCCCCCCCGCCGCGTCTCGTAGATGGGGAGACCACCTATTCGGTAAATCGTATTCTGGATTCTAGGCGGAGGGGGCGCGGATTCCAGTACTTGGTGGACTGGGAAGGTTACGGTCCGGAGGAGAGAAGTTGGGTACCTGCCAGAGACATTCTGGATCACTCCTTGATTGATGATTACAATCGACAGGTAAGGAGGTCTGAGAACGCCAGGAGGCGTTCTTAGGAGAGGGGTACTGTCACGGTATACTGACCCAATGTTTCCTTCTCGTCTCGTGTTTATGTTGTGGTATGAAAGCACGTGTGTAGTGGGCGTGATTGTGTTGTCATTCCTTGATCCGCTCCAGGTGATCATCATCATCATTCATCACCAGCTGCAGTCAATCTCCCTCACTGCTTAAATACTCACCGTTATCTCATTCCCTTTGTCAGATCGTTGTTTGATGTCCTGGGTGTCGGTGTTGAGTCTTGTTTCCTGGTTTCCCGTCATCGTGTTCCTGTGGATTTGTCGTCTTGGTGTTGGATTGTTTCGTCTCGTCTTGGCACTGCACTTCACGAGGATTCACCGCACTCTGACCATCGAAGTCCCTGCGTTACCTGTCCACACCCTTGTCATATATTGAGCTTTGTTTTGTTCTAATAAATTCTGAGTACTGCAATTGCTTCCTGTTCTCTTTGCCGATCATGACAGTCTCAGGCAAATTACTGACTTTGCACAAATCAAAGCAAACCTTCTTATTAACCTGTTGGACACATATTACAAGCTCAAAATGATTATTCTCACATTGTTTTAGAGCAGGGGTCTCCAACACGTCGCTCGCGAGCTACCAGTAGCTCGTGGCCTGATTGGTGGTAGCTTGCCAAGGGGCCTGTTCATATATCGCGCTTACATATTTTGAGCGCTAAAGTTCGTTATTTCAAATGTAGGCGCGCGGCAAGCGCGCTCATAATTGAAGCAACGCGCTCATTTTTTCCAGGCGCAGTATGTTTGTACTTCGCGGTTGTCTATGACAACTATTGACAACAAACCCACCGTAGCTCATAAGGGATAAAAAAATTAAAAAAACTCGCCACACGCAACGACGGGCTGCACTAACATTAAACTTTAATGTCAAGTAGGGGACCACAAAATATCACCCCTGGAATTGAGACCACTGCGTTAAACCGAGGCCCTGACTCTCTGTGGTCACAAAAAATCACTCTGTCTCCTATCCACCAATAAGCTGGTGTGTGGTGGGCGTTCTGGCGCAAAATGGCTGCCGTCGCATCATCCAGGTGGATGCTGCACATTGGTGGTGGTTGAGAAGATTCCCCCTTCCTTGTAAAGTGCTTTGAGTGCAGAGAAAAGTGAATGAAATGAATTATTTTATTTTTTATTATTTTTACTCTTTAGTCAATGAGCCCGCTCCAGCCCATGAGTCTGCTACAGAGCTCGCTCCAGCCCATGAGTCTGCTACAGAACCCACTCCAGCCCATGAGTCTGATCCAGAGCCCGCTCCAGCCCATGAGTCTGCTACAGAACCCACTCCAGCTCATGAGTCTGCTACAGAACCCACTCCAGACCATGAGTCTGATCCAGAGCCCGCTCCAGCCCATGAGTCTGATCCGGAGCCTGCTCCAGCCCATGAGTCTGATCCAGAGCCCGCTCCAGCCCATGAGTCTGCTACAGAACCCACTCCAGCCCATGAGTCTGATCCAGAGCCCGCTCCAGCCCATGAGTCTGATCTGGAGCCTGCTCCAGCCCATGAGTCTACTCCAGAGCCTGCTCCAGCCCATGAGTCTGATCCAGAGCCCGCTCCAGCCCATGAGCCCACGAGTCTGATCCAGAGCCCGCCCCAGCCCATGAGTCTGATCCAGAGCCCATGAGTCTGCCCCAGAGCCCGCTCCAGCCCATGAGTCTGCTCCAGAGCCCGATCCAGCCAGAGCTCAGTCATGTGTCGCTTCTAGCCTATGAACTCCCTGTCTGCCCTAATGCGACCATGAATGTCATCCCAGAGTTTCTTGTCTTCCTTGATACAACCACGGAGGTCCTCCCTGAGATTTCAGTCTGCTTTCAGTGCTCGGTCTGTCTAACCTCTCTGTGCTCTGTGTTTCAGTTTCGCCTGATCCGCCATGGTGGTCTTCAGTTCCACCAGATCTGCCTTGGGGGTCTTTGGCTCCACCGTGATTGTCATCGGCTCCGCCTGCTCCACCTAGGTGGTCCTCAACTACGCCTTGGTGAGCTTCAGCCTGCCGCCTGCCGCCTGCCGCCTGCTCTGCCATGGTGGTCTACGCTGTCGTGGGGGTCTTCAATCCCGTCTCCACTGTTGTGGTAGTCTTCTGCTTTGCTGTGGTGGTCTTCAGCCCTTGCTGCCCAGCCTGTGCCACCCTGGCCACATGTCCTGCCTGCTCTACCTTGGTTTCCTGCTCTTCCTAGGTCTTACGCTTTTCTTCCATTCCATGGACCTGACCCACCACCCCGCCACCTGGTCTGCCTCTGCTCTGCCTCCCTCCTGGACTTCTCTGACCACATTAGGAGCATCTGGAAGCCGCTCCTTGGGAAGGGGGCTACGTCACAATCACCTGCTGGAGTGCCCTGGTTGTCCACCCCTCTGGTCCCCTCCTGTTCATTGCCATTCACACATGGACTACATTTCCCAGAACTCACTGCCCGGACTCATCATCCGTGATTGCTGTCAGCTGTGTCTCATTAACCTCATTAGCTCACCCTATATAAGCCTGGTCAACTCAGTCATTCATTGCGAAGTCTTGTATGTGTCCATACTGCATTGTTGTGCTCTCCATTGATTATATGTTCCCTGGTTTTGACCCTGTTGCCCTGTTTCTTGGATTTGCCCGGTCTGCCTGTGTTCTTGTCCTGGTATATGTTTGGATTCTTTGCCTGTTTTTGCACTTTGATTGCGGATTAGCCTTTCAATAAATACTGCGTTTGGATCCTCAATCTTCGTGTCTCGGAGCAGTACATGACAAACATATTATCTTCTGCAAGTCTCGTTATTCTCCTCGCCAGCTCTTTGCTCTTCTTCTTGCAACATTTCTCCCCATTTTTCTTACTCATTTTAACCTTCACTTGCTCTTTCAGTTCCTCCTTTGTCCATTCAGTACTTATGGAGAGTATGATTGCTATTGACAGTCTTGTTTCTTATATTATTTCTAATCCTGATATCAATCAATGAGCTCACATATACTGTATACCACAGATTTGATTTACATACATTCCTAAAATACATTCTATTTTATTCTTTTATTTTATTTGTTTATGTCAGTGTCTCAGTCTTAATGTTGTCAAAAGCAATGCTTGCTCTTCAATACATGACAAGCTAATTTAATTAACTTTAGCCACACGAGCCAGAGGGAGGTTCATATGGCTAGTTAATTAAATCAGCTTGTCATGTACTAACCCAACAGCTCAGAGGAACACACGGTCAGAATGTGACTCAGTTTACATGAAACATGTGGAGAGATGCAGTGATATAATGATGCTGTTGAAACAGTTATTTTCTCTATTTAGGTTTGTCAAGGGCTTCATATAGGGAATCAGTGGTAGTTAATACATTCCAATCATATAAACAAAGACAGACCGTTAAATATATTCAGTAAACCTATTGTGTCATGCGCATAACAGTGATTAAGTATGTAGCATGTTTCTAATTCTTACTGACATTATTCTCATTATCATTTTTACAATGCTGCCATCATCTTTGAGATGGAAAAATGAGAAAACCCATAGTAAGGATTTGTGTTTGATGACTGAAACTTTTCATTAAATCATTTCATGCTTACTGAGCTTCAGGACATCCTTAAGGAAGAAAAAGACAGTGAGAAAATTTTGAAACATGATGTGCTTTCTTGGAAAAACTGAGTGATGTCATTTGCTCTGCCAGCTGAGCAAATTCTGTTGGATGGGGATTATGCGGTCCACTCATTTTGACTGCCCCACAAGTACAGAGAAAGGTATTTTTGCAGCTTCACTATGCAAATGTGTTAGAAGACAAAGTGCATGTATATTTGATGAGGAACAAGGCAGCCTTGTCACTTTTCTGTGGGAGAGACAGAGCTTGAAGTGCACTAAAGAAGAAGTGACCTCCAGTCACACTGAAAGTAATACGCCACGTCTGCAGACAATTTTTAGAGATGAAATCTGTTTGTAATTCCAAAATTATTAGATTATGATTTAAATCATAATCGTAGGGCAACCCAATTGATACTGTGGGACTGTAATAAATGATAAGCTGTTCACTCATTTAGCACTGATTAAAGGCCATACCGATGGACCATTTAACTTCCGTCCTGGGCAGCCACGGACCTGCAGAATTTACCAAACATTTACTAAATATCTATAACACATCTACCTCGATTAACTAGTTCAGATGAATTTGAAGAGGGTTTGAGTTTAACTAAAAAGTGACATTTAATTTATGGTTTTAAAAAAAGCTGACTGTGCAATAACTTTACTGTAAACAATTTCAGGGATTACAGCATGTAATTTTGGTCCCTGTATAATTTACACTTTATATGTTTCACAATCTTGCATTGTTTGCATGCATATAAATACATTTGTAATAATAATAATAATAATACTAATGTATATTATTATATATTATTATTATTATTACTACTACCAGTATTATTATTTATACCATTTAGAAATTTCATTGGTTTTGTTTAAAACCATTTTCACCACATGGTCAATTAAATTACAATTAACCAATTTAAATTTTACTGTAGCATTTTTCCGGCTTTTTTGTGTTAAATTTCCTAACATTTTAAGTGTAACACTCAAATATCTTAACAACCATGCTGTTAAACATTTTAGTGTGAAATTACAGTATATTCCAGGTTAATAATTGCATTACTTTCACAGTAATTTCACAGTAGGTCTTTTCTTGTACCTAACTGAACTAAAAAAGTACAGTTGTAAAAAAAACATGGTTTTACTGTGAGCTTACAGTATTGGAAAACACAATTTACTGTAAACAAATAACATCATACTGTATTTCTACAGTGCATACTTTGAAGGTACACAGCATGGAGTAAATAGATTATGCAGTGGAGTTTCTTGATTCTTGTTGGTTTTATCTGTGTTATATAAGTGTTTTTATTATTTATTGAGTGTCACCATTGTTGTGTTTTGTATGTCAAGTATTGATGTATGTGCATCATTAGGTAATGAGGATGTCATCTTTCAAAGACGAATCTCAGCAGTTGCTTCACTATTGTGAAAGATCCATCAACAAACAGTTAGGAATTTGAAATAAGTTATTAGTAAATCTTGCTGCTTAAATAATACTAAAACATCTTTGTAATCATGGTAAGAATCAATTGGTATATTTCATATTCTAGCTTGTCATTATTTTAACATTATTTTTTGTATTTGTCACATTTCTGACTTGGCTAGAACAGAAATTTGAATATGAATACAGAGGGTCCAAGATCCCAAGCAAACAGAACACTAATCACCATATTGGTGACTTCAAAACAATTACAGTGGTAAAGAATTACATGTCTTACAGTGGCATGATTAAAGACAACATTATAATGTAAAATCAGAGAAAAAACAAGAGCAGTAAGTTACTGTGGTGTAAGCATCATTCTGGTGTTGTTTCAAAGTAATTTGTAAGAAAATGACTCAGTATGCATTGATTTCACCGTACATTTCTAAATACAGTGATTTATTGTAAAACACATTTTTTTTTTAAATTGATTTTCCTGTAAATTACATTTTTTTACAGTGCAGATAACAATGCCCTGCAGATAAAAATTGTCCTGAACAAAAAAGGCTAAAAGCACAAAAAAAAATACATTATTAAAAATAATTTTAGATTCTAAAAAAAAAAAAAAAATACATAATGTTCTTTGCCTCATCATTATATAAATGTAACTTCTAAGACTTCTAAACATTAGGAGACTGGAAACATGTGCATTGGCCCATAATACCTATAGCGGTGATACTGAGTTGTTCAGAAAGGAGAAGAGAGGAAACAGGGTGATACTGAGCACACCTTTACCATTATTCCACATGAGGGACAATTTACTGAAGCATTTCATATCTGTAAGAAGCGCAAAAGCAATCTTTTATTTATCGCTTCAGAAATGCAGCAGGTATAGAATAATTTGCTGAAAAAGCACTCATGGCTTTCCATCTCATACCAGATCATCCATCAACCATAATACTTCAAAGATCTGTTAACGCTCAGTATGTCAGGAGGAGTTTCTGAAAATGACATTCAGATTCAGATACTGTAAGTCTAGACCCATTTCGTGATACTATTATTATTATAACTAATATCAGATTACATAAATTGACATTGCTCTTTGGTAAGCTTGAATGCAGTTTAGTCAGGTCAAGTGGTCTAGGAAAGGATAAAGAGGACTGGCAGTTATGCTCTGAACTTTATGCTTCTTTAACTAAGCTCTGTCTTAGGAAACTGGGTTACAGAATCCAGTATTTCTCTTTTTCTCTTCTGATTCGTTGGCTCTTTATTCCCAGTGGCTTTTATGAGGCTTTCAAGTATCCAAAAGCAGCATAAAAGTATCATAAAAATAGTCCACATGACTCCATGTCCTTCTTCAGGATTAAGTTATTCATTGGAAATCTTCAGTTCTAGCATGTCCTTCTAACAGGCACAGTTATGAGAGTTCATGAGAGAAGTAGTGAAGTCTGATTCATGAACAAAATATTCTTTTGAGTCGGCTCTTTTTAATGAATCATTTGGTCTGATTCATTTTTGTCCATCAAGATATTAATAGTTTATATAGTTAGAATAGTTTATAAGAGCACAGTTAAAAGCATAAGGCTGTTAAAGTGGCCTGTTTTTTTTCCCTAGTTCGGTGTGGAGACCTTTAATCTCCTCGACAGCCTCTCCAATCCCCTTTAGCCACTTGTTAGCAATCGCCTTTTTCAAGACACATAACATCTTAAAAAATCACGAGTGGGGTATTACTGATGTATTTTATGTCGTAGAATAAAACGTGAAATTGTCTTGAGCTTGTGATCACCACAGACCTTATTTCAGCCATTTAACCAAAATCCCATTAAAAATCCCATTGACTTCGTGATGATGGAACTAGAAGTGCTAAAATGCTAACTTGCTTCCATGTTTTGGCTTACAAAGTGATGTCATACCTTCACCACTCTGTATTTTCAAAGCAAAAGACTCAGCTCGTTGAGAGTTCAATGTTATTCTGTGATATCGTACCCTGCTGTTCACATATGGTACAGATTAGTTTAATAAAGTGTGCTTTTCAGCAAATGTAAAAAAATGTTGTTGTTTTTTAAATAATTTGAACACAAGGTTGATATTGTGGCTTTATATGTGGTCAGGCACTTGCATGTGTCATTATATTATTAACATGTTTACCAAAAACAGACTCAAGGTTTTACCAGCGACTGTTGGAGTCACACATATTTTTTTTGTCATTAGAACGGCAGTAAGTGCATCACATTATGTTTTCATCAACTTACAGGTTACAAAGTTTATTATAGTTATGTGGGCACTCAGTTTTTTCTATCATTTGACCAAAATCTGATGTTATAAAAGATGAAGTGCTGTGCACAGGCTACGTAGACAATATTGCCCTTACGAAAAAAAAGTTTATTCAAGTGTGCTGTTGGTAGGCCTATGCTTCTTTTAAACTAAAAATATATAGGCTACCTTATGTACTTAGAAATGTAGGCCTATTTAAAGGGTAACTAAACCCCTGGTCAGAGCCTGACTCCACCCACTGGCAATATTTGAAAAATGCTGGAAAAGTGGGCAGAGCCCAGCGGAGATAGAGGGGACGAACCGAGGGTGGGGCTGAGTGGGGGCGTGCACCTGAGACCCGCAGTGACAGCTGCTGTCAGACTCGCTAAAATGGAGTGACACAAGTAGCTTTGCAACAGAGCGGTCATTTGAAGTCGAGAACTTTTCTCCCTCACCTTCACCTGAAGTGGAGGAGGGTGAATTGTCTGTGGACACAGGGCCAGAGCCATATCAAGTCGAGCCGCTGGCTCAAACTTAACTCCCGCATCGCGATCGGCATCCGATTATTCTTATATTCAGTCATTTTGAGGTAATTTTTTCCAGGATTATTATTACTATTACGTGCAGTATATTTTGCTGCTATGTGAAAAAATATCCAGCAAATCGCGCCGGCGCGTTTGTCGACACCAAAGGATTAAATTTAGCCTAATAGGAAGGAACGTAAATTGTGATTAAAAATATATGCTCACTCACATCATGACGCCGCTGCGGTGGTGGAGTACATGCACGTGTGGAGAAGCCCATTTCCACCTCCATTGCGTTGGAGAAGCAATCCCTTGTAAAATGCAGGTTGCACACTCGAGCGATAGGCGAGAATTAACTACCTATGCTACACGAAATAATCTAAATAACTATATAAATGCTATGCTAACTAGATGCTAATATATATATCTATCCTCCTGATCATTTTTAATACTCGTAATTCCAACTCCTGACTCGCTACAGTAGTTTTGATGGAACCAGATGCTTTTATACCAGGGGTGCCAAGGGCGTGGTGAGCTCGCACCAAGGGCGTGACAGAGTAGCGTCAGAGAGTACCCTACTGCAGGAGCTTTCCGTTTAACCTGAAGAGTGCAGCACTCAGACGTTTTTACACCATATATTTGAAAATTAAAACACTTTATACCCAAATGTCAAAAACTGTACTCGAATCAATGAACAGCATTTATGAAGCTCCATTCTTAATTGATAATTAACAAAAAAAAGTTGTTTTAGTGTTTAGTTACCCTTTAAGATTGCACTTAAAGGGATAGTTCACCCGACAATGACAATTTTGTCATCATTTACTCACCCTCTTGGTGTTCCAAACCTGTAGGAGATTCTTTCATCTGATGAACACAAAAGAAACTATTTTGAAGAATGTTGGTAACCAGACAGTTGATTGACCCCACTGTCATTTAGTTATATATCATCTTAAATAGCAGAACTTCACTACCTGCATTTAGTGGCTATTCACTAGCGATGAATTTTACACCAGATGATGGCGCCACTCTCCATAAATCCATATCTTCCCTCACAACACATCTTCACTGTACATTCTTACATACATAAAAAATGTTTTTGTGGAAACCATGTTAATTTTCTCAGGATTTCTTTGATGAACAGAAAGTTCAAAAGAAATTTGTATTTATTTGAAATAGGATTTTGTTTTGTTTTTTAAGAACAATGTAAAAGTCTACTGTCACTTTTCATTAATTTAATGTATCAGTGCTGAATACAAATGTTCATTTAAAAAAATCTTTACTGATCCCAAACATTTGAATTTTTGAAAATGTATCATATATCCTTTCCTTAAATAGCCAAATCAAATTCATACTTTTGAAATACCAATAATGTTCCATAAATATCTATAAGGTCTAAATATCACTTTGTGTCACTACACCGTTGGAAGAAAAGTGTCAAAAACTAACTTCTAACTCAATACCTCAGAGAAGATGATGTAAACTCTGTGGGCCAGAGAGACGTGCATTAAGATAAAGAGCACTATGGAGCACTAGTGAAGATCTGTCCCAACCTGCCCTAAGCCCCCCACAGCCTTAACTCAGCTAGCGTGTAAGAACAGGTCTCAAGGCCTGCCTGAGGTGAGAAATAGAGGGTGCTCCAGGGACTCCTCCCTCATCTCTTGACATACGGCGTATCTGTTATTACTATGCGTCCTGGCAGGCAACTCACACTATCTTTAACAGTTGATTCGCGCTATCCTGTCCACCCCTAACCTTATGCAAACACATGCAAACTACCAGCAGACTACTGCAGTAAATCATAACTGTCCCTGAAGGGTAAATCTATTGCCTCAGTGATTTTGGACTGTTTTGGACCCTTCCTGGCTAATGAAAAATGAGTTTTGTCTGCAGAAATGAATCCAGATGTAATTATGACTCTGATGGAAGACAAACACTATAGGATTTGCTTGTGTTGTGCGAGGTAAATATTGACTCAAAGGACTGAATGGCTTGCCCTGCTCCCGGGCACCTGTGTAAGTGTCATTTTGGCTGAGATAAGAGGTAACAGATCAGTAAATATACCAGCAGACAATGTGGTCTCATCCAGATGTCTGTAAAACTCCCCATTTTACCATCACACACACACAATATACTGTAAATCAACATAGGTATATATGGAAATTGTACTGCAAACACCTCCATTCTCAATCAGTATCTTGGCTTTTTAAAAATAACAAAAGGCCAATAAAGGCGTATACAACGTGCTTTCCTACAAATCAGAGGTTAAAAGTTATAAAAGAAGAAATCAAAAGAAAATCAGTGTCTTTATGACTTTTAAAAAGGCCTTAAAGCAGTTTAAAAATAAAAAGCCCATAACATATTTCCCCACAAATCAATATTTTAATTTAAATATCAAATAATTACAATTGTAAATCATGATGAAACAATAAATTAAGCAAATAAATGAATGATACTGATGTATATATATATATATATATATATATATATATATATATATATATATATATATATATATATATATATATATATATATATAAAATATACACTGCCACGGCCTACCTATATTATATATATATATATATATATATATATATAATATAGGTAGGCCGTGGCAGTGTATATTTTATATATATATATATATATATATATATATATATATATATATATATATATATATACATCAGTATACACAGGCAACTCACACTATCTTTACACAGTATACACAGTGTAAGCAGCCAAGTCTATTACTTTAAGCAGCTGATGGCTGCTGGACGGTGCTTGTTAATGGACGCGCTCGCTTGGGTTGTTATTCACAGCAATGTCCACACCAAGTTTAATATGCTTACATTGTAGATTTATTTTACCGTGACTGGTCCTCATTTCCATGTAAGCAAGAGTCCAACAAACATTCAATAAATCCACAGTTACAATTTCTTCACCCTGGCAGATTTCCTACTGCACAGCATGGCACATCATAGCTCAGTGTAGCATAGCTTAGCGTAGCATAGCTTAGCGGTCAAAAAACTGTGTGCACCTTCCCTCCAGCAACACATGTCACCTGAAGGAAGGTTCCTACCTATATTCAGCAACCAATTACCCAAAGAGAGACCCCTCCTGGACACACACCTGCATAAGGTTTAAATAAAGACAAAATGGCTCTTACATACCGGCCCCTAATTGGGATGAATCAAACATACCAATTCCCAATACATAACAAAGAGCCACAAATAGTGAGCACAATAAACACACATGACGCTTATCACAAAACCCCTTAGCCCATAGACTCGTGTAAAAAACAAAGCTTTGCTACAGGCCTGTCTATAACACTGGTCTTAGTTTGTAAACGCACAGAACGAACCAGCCCCTTTTTGTCAGGGAATGTTTCCAAAACTCTTCCGAGTGGCCAGGAGCCTCGAGGCGCCGTTGGATCCATAATGGCCACAATGTCTCCAGGCTTGAGGCTATTCTTAGTTTTATTCCATTTCTGCCTCTCCTGCAGCAAAGGTAGGTATTCTCTCACCCATCTCTTCCAAAGAGATCTGAAATGTATTGGACCTGTCTCCACCTTCTTTTTATATACAAATCATGTACATCAAACAATCCAGGAGATAATGTCGGGTTTCCTTTCAGCAACAGGATATGATTAGGGGTCAGAGCTTCAAGATCCATTGGATCGTCAGACAATTTTGTGATTGGTAGATCATTTAAAATTGCCTCAGCTTCACACAAGACTGTGTGGAAACCATCATCATCAAGCATCTGTTGTTGGAGAACTGCAGTGAGGATTTTCCTCAACATACGGATGACCCGCTCCCAAACCCCACCATAATGGGACCCAGCAGGAGGATTGAAACTCCACTTAATGCCCTTCTGTCATAAAACTCCTTGAATGTTAGCCTGATTCAATGATGAAAGTGCCTCCCTAAGTTCTCTCTTTGCCCCTATGAAATTTGTACCATTATCTGATAGAAGATGCTCCACTTGCCCTCTTCTACTGATAAATCGACGCAAAGCATTAATACAGGCATCCGTGTCAAGAGAAGTGGCCAATTCAAGGTGAACTGCTCTGCTGGACAAGCAGGTGAAGATGACACCATAACGCTTCGCTGTGCCTCTTCCCTTCTTCACCACTATTGGTCCAAAATAGTCAACACCTGTGTTGGTAAATGGCGGATGGTCTGGCAGAATCCTCTCCTTGGGCAGGTCAGCCATCTTTTGCCCCATCATCCGACCATTATATCTTTTACAGAAACAACATTCTGCTATGATCTTTCTCACAGCTGAGGTGGCACCTGTGATCCAATACCTTCTTCTTAACGTAGACAACATGTGGTTACGCCCACTATGGCCAAGCCGTTGATGTAAATCCCTCAGTATAAGGGTAGACACATGCTGATCTTTAGTAAGGAGTAGTGGATATTTTGTGTCTTCTGGCAAAGAGCATCGTGTCAGCCGCCCTCCGACTCTCAGAAGCCCATCATCCAACCATGGGTCCAGCTTATAGATGGAACTCCGTTTGCTTACTATACCCTTCCCAGAAGACAAAGCATCGATCTCTTCAGGGAATCTTTGCTGTTGACAGTAGCAGATTATAGCCAGCTCCGCTTCCATAAGATCTTCTGCTGACAAGATTTGTCCTCCTGTTGCATCTTTAACTATCTGACTCTCTTGCACCAAAGCACTCTGCTTGTTGGCATCAGCAATATCTGGCTCCATCCTTTTGCGAGTTCTTCTCAACAATAATATCCTCTTCAACCTAAGCAACCAGCCAACTGCTACTCGAAGTTTCCTCCAATCTGAAAAGTAAGCCATCAGCCAATCTGTACCCTTCAGTGAACCTTGAGTATTTACCACATTTACAACGGCTTCTTTCTTGACTTCGAGGTCGTCAATCCCTACTGCAGTCTGTACAAGATTTTTGGGCCAATCCTCTTCTGGTTTACACAGAAACTTGGGGCCTTCTATCCATCTGTTTTTCTTAATAAAATCTCCAGATGCCACACTCTTAAGGCAATCATCTACATAGAAGTTTTCTTTGAGAGTTTGAACAACCTCTTCTCGGAACTCAGATTGATGATCATCTGCTGTTTTTCTCAAAGCAAAAGCAGCACAACTCGGAGACGAGACAGCTCCAAAGAGATGGACATTCATACGAAACACTGCCACTTCTTTTGTAAAATCTCCGTTCTGCCACCACAAAAAACGGATGAAGTCCCGGTCCTCTTCTGCCACCCGAACCTGATGAAACATTGATTGTATGTCACCCATGACTGCTACAGACTCCTGCCTAAACCTCAAGAGGACTCCAATCAATGTGCTTGTGAAATTGGGACCTTGTAAAAGGACTTGATTCAAAGATGTTCCATTAAATGCGGCACCACAATCAAAAACCACCCGCAAGTTCCTCTTCTTGGGATGACGTACACCATGGTGAGGAATGTACCACACCTTGCCGCTCTCACCTTTAAGCTGATGAGTGGGCACTTGCTCTGCATATCCCTTTTTGATCATTTCAGTTACAAATGATACATACTCCTGATAAAACTGATCATCTCTCTGGAATCTCCTTTTTAATCCGAGTATCCGCTGTTTTGCCACAGAGAAATTGTTAGAAAGATACACATTTTCGTTTTTAAATGGCAACTTCAAGGTATAATGATTGTCCTGAAGCTTGACAGAACTCTCCGCAATCTCCAAAAACCTAATATCCTCTCTTGATAATCCTTGCTCCTCTGCAGCTCTTTCATTGAAGTCATGGTTATATTGTTTATACAACATCTCCTCCAATCTACACACAGAAATCCTGTTAACCACTGCAGAACAGTCTTCAGCCTCAAAGCTGCCTGCATGCAATGGACCATTGATGACCCAGCCTAATGCCGTTCTCATAGCATAAGGGCCATCCCCACGGCTGTTTATGACTTCCCAAGGCTCTAACATTTTAGGAGCATTGTTTCCAATCAACAAATCAACGTTAGCCATTATGCTGGGAACTTTAACCTTTGCCAGGTAAGGCCACTTAGACAAATCTCCTTTAGACACAATGTTGTCAGAACTTACAGGCATTTGTTTCTGTGTGAGCGTTTGTGGAAGCTGATAGAAGATGTTACCATCAATAGCAGACACTTCCAAACCTGAGAGTGCGTATGCCGATACAACTCTTTCCTGTCCCATAGTTTGTAAAAGAAACTGAGTTCCTCTACCAGAAAGATTAAGCCGCTGCATAAGACTTTCAGTACAAAAAGTCGCAGAACTGCCAGGATCCAGGAATGCATACGTCTGGATTATCTGGTCTCCTTTACTGGCCTTGACTTGAACCGGTAAGATAGAAAGCAGACAGTGATCTTTTCCGGCCCCTGTATGACCACATGTTTCAGCAGATCCTAAGAACTTGCATGCCTCCGCCTCCTCTGAATTGGCTGTATATCTGTCAACATGAAGCACAGTGGGATGGTGCTGACTACATATCCTACACGTCAACCGCTTGCCACAATTACGACTCATGTGCCCAGCACTTAAGCAACCAAAGCAAAGCTCTTTCTCCTTTAGAAAGCCCATCTTTTCCCTTTGCTTCTTCCTTTTGAATTGTTGACAGTACTCCAATACATGATGTTTAGCACACCACACACATAATGGAATCAGTTTAGAATTGTTTGGTGGCAATTCTGTCCTCATATTCTTAGATGTTTCACCAGATTCCACTGGTGCAATGTTAGTGGCAAAGATGTTTCCTTTAACTCTGCCTTCTGGAGATAGCCTTGGTCGATTAACAGGTCTTGGGATAGTTGGCAAATCCCTAATATCACCAAACAAGGGATCCATTAGTATGCCAACCTGTCTTTCAATAAATTCCACAAGATCTTTGAACAAAGCTCTACATTGAGTAGTTTCCAGAATTCTATGTGCGACAGTTCTCCACCGCTCTCTGAGCTTGAAAGGCAATTTACACATAATAGCTCTCATATTGCTTGGCATATCTAACTCCTGAAGGTATTGCAATTCCTCAGTGACGTTGCAACAACCACGCAGAAAAAGGGCATACGATTGCAAAGCATTGACATTCTCTCCTTTTATTAAGGGCCAAGACAAGGCTCTTTCCAGATAAGCAGTGGCAATCCTGTACTTATTGCCAAAATGTTCCTGCAATAGTTGTTTTGCCTTAGCATAACCAAGGTCAGGGTTCATGTGTAGGCAACTACGTACTAACTCCTTTGGCTGCCCCCTAGTGAACTGTTCCAAGTAATATAAACAATCACTACAACTTGCCTTTTCCTCCACTCCCTTTTCAAATGCTCTGATAAACGAAACATACTGAAAAGGATCTCCATCAAATAAAGGTATATCTCTGGCTGGTAAAGATGAACAACGTTGCTGTTGGACAAGAACTGATGTTATTTCATTTTGCCTTTGCATTATAGTGCCAATGTCACCATACTGACTCTCCATTTGTGGCCGAAGAATCATTTCAGATGCTTGTTGTCCACGTTGAACTGAGGTGGGTCGAGAAACCATTTCAGATGCAAAAGGTCTATGAGGTTGAACTGATGCGTCTCCTAGTGCATGCTGGGAATTCCTCCTTTCGGAGTCCATACATTCATGCCAAGGCTGCTGACGAACTTCCTGATACGGCACATAAGACGTCAAAGAGGGATCCAGTGCTGGTACTTTATTTGCAGTTTTGCTATATCCAACAAGTTCAAACTCCTCTGCCAGTTGATTTAATGTAGTTGCAGCTGCTTTCCCCTCTTCTTTTTCCAAATGAGATTTCACAACATGAGAGGCACTAGAAACACTGCGACTTTCAGAGGCCTTTAGAACTGCAAGTTTAGCATTGGATTCTAATAGCATTGCTTTCATTTCCAGTTGCTCCTTTTTCCTCTTAATCATTTGCTCTTGCTCCTCCAAATCCTGTCTTTCCTTTAAAGCTGCCATACGAGCAAGCAGTGCAGCCTTATTTGCCTCGGCTATAATTCTGGCAGAAGAAACACTACTGCAATGGCTCGTTTTACTTGGATGTCTACTACCAACATTTGAAATGCTATCATCTGGATTGACCCCATCAACTTTGTCATTTATTACCTCATTTGTAGTAATTTCATCATTTTCATTACATGATACCCACATTTTAACTTCAGAAATAAAATCATCATTTACAATCATTTTTGCCTTAAACCATATGTCATGTTTTTCCTTCTCACTTTCAGGTAACATACCCATCAAAGAACCATGAATACCTTTTGCTTCTTCACACAAATCTAAAAGATCAACAAAAGCACTTTGCACCTCCTTTACATTTCTTTGTTGCATCAAACCTTGTATCCTTTTCCTTAAATTTGTAGCTTTAGTTAATACAGATTTTCTATCACTCTGCAACCTTTCAACCTTTTCTACAAACGCTTTAGGAGTTAATTTCACAACACGTTTTTGTTTGTCCATTTGAACATCAACATCAGTAAAAACACCATTGTTCAACTGAAGCGCTTCCATAGACCTGTGCTCAGTTTCAGCAGGCTCCATAATCCACCGAATATGCGAAGCACGATCGAAGCAACAATGAATCTAGTTCGCAAAGTTATTTATACTCTTTGACAACCAATGCATTGGAATTATGTCCCCATGTTGTGTGCACACAAAGTTTAATGGCCATTCAACAATAAGTAGCGCTACTGAACATACCTCTTCACGTTGGGCGCCATATGAACACAGCTCCTCTGTTGACGTTTGTAGAGCAGCTCCAGTGTCTTTCCTCGCGCTGGTAGATGGTCCCTGACCCAAACGCAAAGATGCGCACATATAATCCACAGATATGCGACGTCCTCCTGTCGTGGCTGCAGCTGATCTCAGTTGTAAACGAAATCGATGCAAAGGTCCTCCAACAATCCACTCAATCTCGTTCCACAGATGATGAAACTCCAATGCAACAATAGGTAAACTCAGTTCCTTTTGAGTAAACAGTTTTTTGACTAAATGTAAGCAGCCAAGTCTATTACTTTAAGCAGCTGATGGCTGCTGGACGGTGCTTGTTAATGGACGCGCTCGCTTGGGTTGTTATTCACAGCAATGTCCACACCAAGTTTAATATGCTTACATTGTAGATTTATTTTACCGTGACTGGTCCTCATTTCCATGTAAGCAAGAGTCCAACAAACATTCAATAAATCCACAGTTACAATTTCTTCACCCTGGCAGATTTCCTACTGCACAGCATGGCACATCATAGCTCAGTGTAGCATAGCTTAGCGTAGCATAGCTTAGCGGTCAAAAAACTGTGTGCACCTTCCCTCCAGCAACACATGTCACCTGAAGGAAGGTTCCTACCTATATTCAGCAACCAATTACCCAAAGAGAGACCCCTCCTGGACACACACCTGCATAAGGTTTAAATAAAGACAAAATGGCTCTTACACACAGTATTAGTATGGTGTTCCTAATAATCCTTTAGGTAAGTGTATATATATATATATATATAAAATATACACTGCCACGGCCTACCTATATTATATATATATATATATATATACACTTACCTAAAGGATTATTAGGAACACCATACTAATACTGTGTTTGACCCCCTTTCGCCTTCAGAACTGCCTTAATTCTACGTGGCATTGATTCAACAAGGTGCTGAAAGCATGTTGGCCCATATTAATAGGATAGCATCTTGCATTTGATGGAGATTTGTGGGATGCACATCGAGGGCACGAAGCTCCCGTTCCACCACATCCCAAAGATGCTCTATTGGGTTGAGATCTGGTGACTGTGGGGGCCACTTTAGTACAGTGAACTCATTGTCATGTTCAAAAAAACAATTTGAAATGATTCGAGCTTTGTGACATGGTGCATTATCCTGCTGGAAGTAGCCATCAGAGGATGGGTACATGGTGGCCATAAAGGGATGGACGTGGTCAGAAACAATGCTCAGGTAGGCCGTGGCATTTAAACGATGCCCAATTGGCACTAAGGGGCCTAAAGTGTGCCAAGAAAACATCCCCCACACCATTACACCACCAGCACCAGCCTGCACAGTGGTAACAAGGCATGATGGGTCCATGTTCTCATTCCGTTTACGCCAAATTCTGACTCTACCATCTGAACGTCTCAACTCATCAGACCAGGCAACATTTTTCCAGTCTTCAACTGTCCAATTTTGGTGAGCTCTTGCAAATTGTAGCCTGTTTTTCCTATTTGTAGTGGAGATGAGTGGTACCCGGTGGGGCCTCAAGGTTGTGCGTGTTGTGGCTTCACAAATGCTTTGCTGCATACATCGGTTGTAACGAGTGGTTATTTCAGTCAAAGTTGCTATTCTACCAGCTTGAATCAGTCAGCCCATTCTCCTCTGACCTCTAGCATCAACAAGGCATTTTCACCCACAGGACTGCCGCATACTGGATGTTTTTCCCTTTTCACACCATTCTTTGTAAACCCTAGAAATGGTTGTGCATGAAAATCCCAGTAACTGAGCAGATTGTGAAATACTCATGGCACCAACAACCATGACAAACTCAAAATTGCTTAAATCACCTTTCTTTCCCATTCTGACATTCAGTTTGGAGTTCAGGAGATTGTCTTGACCAGGAACACACCCCTAAATGCATTGAAGCAACTGCCATTTGATTGGTTGATCAGATAATTACATTAATGAGAAATTGAACAGGTGTTCCTAATAATCCTTTAGGTGAGTGTGTGTGTAATATATATATATAAGTATAGTAGAGCTGCACTCAATTTTTTATTAAAAGATCGTAATCTTGATTTAACCATCTACGCAATCTTATTCCTAAATGACGATGATTTACCTGTGTATGTTAAACCTTTGACGAAATCTCACCAGAAAATTCAAACAGTTTTTGATTTAAATCTGTGTTCATGGAGATGGAGAAGGATGTGAACAAGGAGGGGCTGACAGAGGAAGCCACCATGAAGGAGATGCTGGGGGGAAGGACGACCCGGAGCACAGCCATAATGAAAGCCCATGGCGGTGGTGGGAGGAGCCAGCCTGATGGAGCCGAAAGGGGTGGAGAGATGTAGCGCAGCCAAAGTCCTGGAAATCTGTAGTGTAGGCAGAGCGATGACTAACCAAGGTGGAGCCAGAGGGACAAGGGAGCCCTGTGATCCGTAAAGATAACGGTACCAGGTGGAGCGAGGAGCCAATGTGGAGCCGATGGGCTGAGGTGGAGTTATGGGCTTGGCGGACACGAGGTGAAGCCAGGGGATCCAATGCCAAGGTGAAGCTGGAGACCAGAAGATCCAGGGTGATCTGTGCAGCAGAGGGGAACAAACAGAGAAGGCACAGAGGGACTGAAGGGGGCCAGTGGAGGTGGGGCCGAAGAACTATCTGTCATAGGTAGAAGAGTCAGGAGAGGGAGGCTGGTGGAACAATCAGCGACAAAGGAGAGTTGAAGCTAGACAGGACCAGCAGAGATGCTGGAGACTTGGAGCTGGGTAGGACCCTCCAAACCTTCCCCTCGTACTCCATGAGGATACCCACAGGAACGGATGAGGTTGCCGGCTCACACACCTGGTCAGACTTTCCGTTGGGCTCAGGCTCCAGGACGATGATTGGCTCAGGTGTCGGCTCTGGATCTGGTGACATATTCTTCTGCAGCGTAGGCCAGCACCCACTCCACATAGGCGGTGAAATTTCCCAGAGGATCGTCAATGGGCCGGCGTGCCTTGGACCACTTGCTGAGGCTGGGGTAGAAAAATATACAAAGCAAGCAGATCTATAAAGTCCTTTGTGTGGTCCTCAAAGAGCGCTCTTCTTGCTCCAGCAAAAGGAGGTGCACAGCAGGTAAATCCATGTTCTTTACTAATTTTCGCAGTAAAAAAAAAAATCTAATCTAGGTTCTGTTTTCTGTTAGGCTGTGGCTGTAATGAGCACACAATGACGAAGGAGTACAAACAACCAGTCTTTAATAATAAATGAAAAAGTAACATGTAGGAGACAGACTAACACAACCACATTCAAACTAAGATGAAACCAAACACTGAACAAAGGGAACTAAGGGCTTAAATACACAATGAGGCTAATCAACAGAACTAGAGACAGGTGCGTAACATAATCAGTAACCATAGAAACAAACCAGGATCAGGTGCACAGGCAAACAGAACAGAACCAAACCAAACCTCAATAAAACTAACATACTTGTGACAGGAAGTAGGAAATACTTAGCACACTTTTAGTCATAATGTTGTCAACTTGCATTGTTTCTGAGTTTAAGAATTCAAAGAGTTAACATTTAGTGGGGGTGTTATTTTCAGTTTCCAATGAAGGATCCAGGAAAAAAACTGAAAAAACTGCCATTCCTTCAGTTCTGCCCAAAGCAAAACACCAAGTAAGAAAGCTGTTGCCATAGTGTTAAATTTTTACCATAATGCTGTTTAAAGAGCAGACAAAGTACAATACAATTTTTGGTGATAAACTTACTCTTACAATAACTGTTTTGTCAATAACCCGATACAAAAATGTAGAAGTATAGCCTAATCTGTAGTTTTCACAAAAGCCCTGGAGCTGCCAAAAGTCTGACTTTTGCTGACAAGCTGGAATTTATTGGTCCAGGTAACACAGAGAAAGAGTAAACACTGTTCATTTACATATACTACCAACATTGTAAAACTAGAAAGGTTGAAAGTTAGGTTGAAAATCAGCTAATTTTAAACTTTAAATGGTTCCTTCTCTCTGTAGATTCGGGAAGTCTAATTTCCAAATTCATACTAGTGAATTGGTTTGTTCGGACAGTTCTTGTAAATGAACAGAATCCAAAAAGAGTCCCCACGTTTCTTTTCATCTTTTTTGCATCAAAATGTCTTTGACTGATATAAATTAGCATTAAATATATGTTTAGTGTAAATGTATATTTTGTCATCCTAATTAGGATTGTTTATTCATACCCACATTGATCTAAAGGGCCATCCTAGCATGTAGTGGGGCCCAGTGCGGGTAGGAGATGTGCAATAGGATTGCCATGTTGATATACAATTACGAAGAATATAATTGGAAAGAGTCATAAATCGCGGTTTCACAAATATCCACACAACGTGACGGTGAAAAAATGATGAATGACTGTGTCACATCCATAGTAAGGCAGATGTAAACAAATAAGTTTAAGTGCAGAGTGAGCGACGCAGGATAACTTGAGTGCGATGATGATAAGCAGATATGGTGAACACTTAACTGACGGTGAACACAATGTCTTTGCAGAATACAGACGAACTCAATGACAAGAAAACACAGGACGATGAACGAAGGAAACCTCAGGACAACAGGTAAGTATCTTCAGATTGGTTAACAGGTACGATGAGTCTGTAGTGTCGAGAGACGAGACCAGACACTGAGGTGCAGGAGACTGTGACTGAAGTAGTGAGTGCAATCATGACGTGCAGGTTTTTTCACTTGTTTTACTATAAGCAATTATCTATAATTTTGCAATATGATTTATCATTTCAAACATATTAAGCAAATCCAAAACAGATATTCAGAAAAGAACCATGTTTTTATAAAACTTTTTTTGTTTGCACAGTTCAAAATCAAAATCTCTCTCTCTTCTCTGGCAGTGAGTCGAGGGGAAATCGATCCACTGACATTAGAGACCGTCTAACAAGGATAAGAAATATCTTAATAAAGAATCATAATCCCCTAATCCCTCATTACAGCAGGAGCACCATTCACAACTCCTGCCTCCATCATGACAGCAGCTCCTCTCATTCTCTCGCTATTGTTCTGGTTCTTAAGCACATCTCTCCACGGGTCCAGAGCTCTTTGTTTTTCCTCAGCATCAGTTTTACTTCATCTGCTCATTGCTCTTTGAGACCAGATATGTTTTAAAGGGAAATATTGAGCTTTTGTGTGGTGTTGGGTATAAGATGATTAAAATGAAACGTAAGACATATGTTTAATGACTCCTAACCCATAGGGATCTTTTGAAAAGACACTGGTTCGTTTGGTTTGAGGGTGAGAATGATTAAGCCCTCAAAGAAAGGGTCAAACAATTCTGAAAGTGGAAGTGTTTAATTAGTTATTCCTAAATATAGGAAGAGTGATGCTGGACCAGAAAGAGGAATATAAGAATGCTTGTTATGAAATGTGATGAAGAAAATCAAAGGTTTGTGGAGGAGTTAGTAGTCTGTTGGAAAGCAACCCAACCCAAACCTATAGCCATGCGTTTAATTAAGACACTGTAAAACAATTGCTGTAGTTATGCTGTTTGCCAGTAACTTACTGTAGATTTAAATTGATGTATATTTACTGGCAACAGTTTGTTCAAAGTTAAATGAACATTAAACATTAACAAGTCTCTGTCTTTACAGAATAAAACTATAAAATAACAATCTAATGCAAAGCATTCTGGGAACCAGAAATCTTCATCAACCTTTTTCTGTTTTTATTCCTTCAGATTTTGGTTCCCATTAATACTTTGCATGAGGCTTTTATTTTAGTTTTATTCTGTAAAGATAAAGACTTGTTAATGTTTAATGTTCATTTAACTTTGAACAAACTGTTGCCAGTAAATAACATCAATTTAAAACTACAGTAAGTTACTGGCAAGCAGCTGCCAGTAATACTGTAATTTCTACAGATTTTTTTTTACAGTGTAGGCAATAAGTATCTTGTGTCTTTTGTCTTCCTTCTTCCTTATGAGGGTGCATTCATGTGTAATATAAAAAAGAGCAGCCTGGATTCAGAGCACCAGAAATATAAAATATTCTTTGAGTTATCTCAGTTGTTTGTGTCTAAAATTATGCTTTATTTTGTTTGACATTGTCAGCAATAATTCATACATGAAATCAGAGATGAAAAGGTGCACAGAGGACTGCTTTATTTGTTACATTTTTGCAGATTAACATAAGTATTGTTATGGACTAATATACTGGATTGTGCCTATGTTATGAATTAAAAAAGGACTAGTTCACCTCATGTCACTCCAAATATGTATGATTTTCAAAAACAGGATATTTTGCAGAATGTCCTGAGTGTGTATTCCATTTTATGACCTATCGAGATATTTATATAAATATATTTTCAAAATCCTCTCTAACCCCATAGTGTTTAGTCAAATTTACTCTTTAGCCTTATGTCTTAAATTTTGGCCTTTTTTCCCATTTAATCATAACATAATCTGGTCTGAACACGGTATAGTTAAAAAAAAAACTAAAAAAAAATAAGATTCTTAACTTCAGTCCTTAAAATTTCAAGGTTACATATCTAACAGATGTCGTTTGACATTTACTGAACAGTTAACGCTAATGTGACGGTTGCTTCTGAGGAATGTGAAAACAGGGCTGATGTAATTGTAGCGGTGCCTTCAAAAAAAGAGTATAGAATTGATTATAGACGGCATAACCGCCTGTGACAGTGTTTTGGTGAGATCTGTTCATGCATCGTTGGCTCTGCAATAACATCAAACACAGCCATTACAAACTAAATTTAAACAACTCTGTGACAATCACAGGCATTGGAGTTCAGAACATTAGACTGTTTAATGGGTTTATTGTGGTTAGTGATTCAGAATCACTAATCGCTATAGAATCAGATTCAGAATCGGAAGCTAACAATTTTTCAAAATCATGTTTTTATTTTATTTTCATGTGTAAGCCTGTAGATTTTTGTTAATGAATGAATAAATATATACATTTGTATTAAAATCATATGGATTCTGTCATATTTAATCAAAAATACAACAACATTGCATAATCATTTATGATGATTAAAATGCTTAATAAAAGCAAATCCTTGTTCTTTTTTCCTCTGTTTTTTCACATGCATTCCACAACTGCAGAGAGAATGAAACTCAATCACTAGTCACTCAGTCATTGCACATTTATCCAGGTGTATTGAATGAATGGAAAGCACCCCTCCTCTTTGATACTCTATCTACTCATCCGTATTTCCTGAACTCTCCAACCTTCAGTCCCCCTGCAAGTGTTTGCCTTGTATAAAGAGAAGAGCAGGTGCAGATCAGACTCCTTTAGGCTATTTGTGTGCGTAAACGTGAAGACTTAACCGCAATCACCGTCTGCAAGTGGCATTGAGCTCTGTGTAGTCTAATCAGAGATGATAGCGCTGGCAGCAGATGCCAGGCACACGTTACACCCCGAGGCACTGTTCACGCTGCCCTCTGCTCTTGTAATGAAGCGTGGCGGAGAAACCACTGAGTCATGCCTTGCATTTCAGGGTGCTTCATTGAAATCACGTACAGACCAGTAAACCTCAGAAGAATTTGGTTCCTGCTTTGCATGGAGCTAATGGGAAGCTGGTTCTAATGTTCAGAACTTGAAATTTAAAACAAGTCCAACACAATTGCATAATCCAAGTGTATTCATGAGCACACAGCTTTGCTCACACCATGATTAATATCACATGTTGCAATTTTACAAAGTAATCTCATACTTTTTTCTTTTCTTAATAGAAAATGTTGTTTCTGCTGATTTTGTGTCTCTCAGTTATCATTTTAGAATTATAGGCTAATTAATCTCTGCATACAGAGAAACGGTTACACTTTATTTTAAGGTGTCTAATTATACATTTATGTGCTGAGTAATGTCAATTAACAATTGTTATTACTATTGGGATAGCATTTAGGTTTGGTTTAGGGCAGAGACATAGAGAGAAAGAGTTGCAACACGCTTTGATGTAGCAGCGACGGCTGTCACGTGGTTCATGTAAGCCCCAATTCGTTTGGGTCACATGACGTCACTGTAGCTTTGCGCCGCCATCTTTACGACCGTCGGTCTCAGTAATGCCTGCTGCAATATGTTGTGCAGTTGGCTGCAACAACAGCCGAAAGAGGAAATTTGACAAATCTTCTTTTTATATGTAATATTGTAGTGTTTATTATAAATGATTTATCTGTGCACTTCATTATTTTTTTTTAATTCATGTACCCTTATAATCTTTAATCAAATACATTACCCTTCCCTCCCCCCTCGAAACGACCTCTCTTCTCTTTTGGTCACGTGCCATGGCGAAAGGGTGCGGCCAGAGCCGATGAGGGTGCGGCTATCGGTACACCGCCTCTCAGATGTTCTCAGGGTGAACTTGACTGATGACTTGACTTGACTCATCTTGGTTCGCGGGAGGCTCGCTCGTATAAATATGGGCTAATTCCTGCCTGAAAATTTAGCTGTTCTCGTCGCCGGGCTCCTCAATAAAAAATCCTTCATGGGAGGGTAACAGTGGGGAGTCCGGTGGAGAGAAATCCTCCACAACTGAATGTAAACTGGCATTCAAATCTGCCTCCATTTTGTTTGCAACGCCCAACCTCCAACGATCCAATCAATTCCCGAAGGACGAAATCAACCCCCGCCCTACATTTTTTTCTAATTTCAGAAGCCGTTTTACTCGGATATACCTCGCAACAAGGAAAAAATGACAATCTCAATTTCTGTTTCATGCCGACTTTAAGTTAAACATGCGCCCTGTCACACGCGCAGCAGTTCGTCTACATTATTCACCGGTCAAATAAGACTATGGCGGGACAAAATTTCGCTTTGGAGCAGGAGCATGGTTCATAAAACTTAGAACCGGTTCTCAACTCACTAGCAGCACTGACAATCAACAATGATCAGAGTAACCCACCACATACTGTTCACAAAAGTCACAATCGCCTCGTTTCCCTTCCCTTCATGTTCTTTCAATGAGGCAAGTCTGGGGCAAATAATAATGGACAAAAGAAAACTGGGGGTAACAAATAAGGATCGGAGGCTAAAATTGAAATTGGTATCGTTGTCTCTCTCTCTCATTCAAATGGGCTGTCTGGGCGGCCATACCGGGCGAGATCGGTCGTAAATATGGCGGTCGTAAATATGGCGGCGTTCTATTTGGTAGTGACGTAGGTGGCATCTATGAATAGTTCCAAAACATACGCGGGCTGTCATGTTCTTCTATAGACAGACAGCAGCGATTGCATTATTAAACGGTAAATATAAAATAAAACACACACCCAAGTACTTTTTAAGCTGTTGTTGCATTTTGTTAATGTCAGTTTTGCATTTAGAGAGGCAGGGTGCCCCTTCACCCTACCCTAATCATAGACTAAACCATTCATCAGAAAACACACACAAATACATGTATACGATCATGTAGGCCTACTGTGTACAGTACACGTTTCAATCACACATAACTAACCCTAACCCATACTATGGAAGGAAATAAGAGACATAACTATTTGAAATTTAACAGCCAGTGAATACTTAGTTTTGAAATATTTTATTTGGAAAAACATTTATCTGAATTGATTTGCTCTGAATTCACCCCTTTAAAATGATTTTACTTTGGAAACCATCTATCTGTATTTATTTGTTTTGAATTTATCTCTGAAATTTAAATAGGCCTACGAAAATTCTTGATTTACATTTTAAAAACCTGAATTTCGATTAATATTTTTCAATACTCACAAATTCAGATACAAAAAAAAAAAATCAACTTACAGAATTTCAGATCAAATAGATTCAGGTTGATCAAATTCGACTGCTCAAATTCAGATCTCAAATTCGACTGCTCAAATTCAGATCTCAAATTCGACTGCTCAAATTCAGATCTCAAATTCGACTGCTCAAATTCAGATCTCAAATTCGACTGCTCAAATTCAGATCTCAAATTCGACTGCTCAAATTCAGATCGAAAAATTCAAGTTAAATATTCACATGGTAACATCCGGGCTACCCAGGATAGGAAAAACAGCTGAGCCTGTGTAGAGACAGAGCGTATTTAGGCCACGCCCACACCGGGGGAAAAACAATCCAACCTTCATTGACTTTGCATTGCGAGAGGCTGCCTCCTTGTCATTTATGACTTATAACAAAAAACAAAACAATGTCTAAGGCCGTGTGTTTGTTCGGTTAGCTCTGCTGGTTGATGTCGTTGTACAGAAAGAATGTTGTGACAGTTGGTCGGTGTGGTGTTAGTCCCGCCCCTCCTCCACTGTGATTGGACGGTTGGTTAAAAGTGACAGTGATGAGCGCTGCGTTTTATCCAAAAGTTGAACATTTTTCAACTCTCGGCGACCAGTAAAAACGCCGGGCGCTCAGCGCTTCAGCGTGAAAAAACCGCCGAACGCTCAGCGCTTGAGCGTTAAATACACGCTCAGCGCCTCGTTACACTCATGGCGTTTAAAAAACGCGGCGCTCCCATTGAAAACAATTGGAATTTTACGCCAGCTGCGTGAAAAAACGCTTTGGTGGACACACAGCCTAAGGCCGTGTGTCCACCAAAGCGTTTTTCCACGCGCTTGGCGTATGTTTTCAATTGTTTTCAATGGGAGCGCTGCGTTTTTAGAACGCCATGAGCATTACGAGGCGCTGAGCGGTTATTTCACGCTGAAGCGCTGAGAGCTCGGCGTTTTTACTGGTCGCTGAGAGTTGAAAAATGTTCAACTTTGGGTAAAACGCAGCGCTCATCACTGTCACTTTTTACCCAGCCGTCCAATCACAGTGGAGGAGGGGCGGGACTAATAGCACACTGGCAAATAAGCGAAATAACCCAGAAATTATTTTTTATAAGCTGTCGAACCCAAAAACGGTATGTTTCAGGACATAAAAGTGGATCAATTGAGAAAGAGCGCAACTATTTCTCGAACTACTCTGAGAACTACACCCACTGGACCGCGACATGATATTGTAAAAAAAACACACAACAAACATTTATCATTTTAACCATGTCGATTGCTTATTTCACCATGCACCCTATGTGAACCTGATGCTTCACGTCTTATTGCCTCAGTAGCCTATCTACTTTTGTCTCCTTAAAGGCTGGCTTTTCCGGTTCGGAAGCTTATAAAAATGTATTTCTGTTATTTTTTTAGTTTTTTTTTTAAGCTTGTTTGCTGTATACCTTGTCACACAGCAGCTTTTATGCATTTTTCTGTCTTTTGTTATAATTTTATAAGGAGGCAGCCTCTTGCAATGCAAGTTAATGGAGACGGTTGGATTGTTTCTCCCCGGTGTGGGCGTGGCCTAAATACGCTCTGTCTCTACACAGGCTCAGCTGTTTTTCCTATCCTGAGTAGCCCGGATGTTACCATGTGAATATTTAACTTGAATTTTTCGATCTGAATTTGAGCAGTCGAATTTGAGATCTGAATTTGAGCAGTCGAATTTGATCAACCTGAATCTATTTTATCTGAAATTCTGTAAGTTGATTTTGTTTTGTATCTGAATTTGTGACCACAAAAATATTAATCGAAATTCAGGTTTTAAAATGTAAATCAAGAATTTTCGTAGGCCTATTTAAATTTCAGAGGTAAATTCGAAACAAATAAATTCAGAGACATGGTTTCCAAAGTAAAATAATTTCAAAGGGGTGAATTCAGAGCAAATCAATTCAGATAAATGTTTTTCAAAATAAAATATTTCAAAACTAAGTATTCAGTGGCTGTTACATTTCAAATAGTTATGTCTCTTATTTGCTTCCATACATACACACACACACACACACACATATATGAATGCATATATTATGTAGGCCTATATGTAGGCTATAACACAAACACATGCATAACCCTAACCCATTTAAATAAATGAATTGTGTGTGTGTGTATGTATATATAATTATATATATATATATATATATATATATATATATATATATATATATATATATATATATACACACACACACACACACACACACACACAATTATAGCCTATATATATATATATATATATATATATATATATATATATACACACACACACACAATTATATATATATATATTTATATATATATATATATATATATATATATATATATAAAATTATAAATACATCTATATATTTATATATATATATATAGATGTATATATATACATCAGGTTACCGTAAGTTAGCCATGTTAGTGTTGTAAGTGTTGGTCACGTAAGCTATCGCTGGAATTAACCTATTATCTTCCAATAAACATTTACTAAAACTGACTACATAAAATATAACTACTGACTAGATTCACGAGAGGTTGGCTAATGTGTTTAAAAGTAAAAAAATACAGTAATTTCATTAATTTACCAGCGAGCGTACTTCGGAAGCACTGAAAATGAATGGGGTTCAATGCTGGAACTATCAGTGTTTGGAACTATAGAGGGTATGCGCATGACGTCACCGTCGGCCGGAGTGAATGCGGTCACGCCCACAAGTGGCAAAAAGACTGAGCGGCAGCATTTGTTTTCAGCGTGAATGCCGTGAAAATCACACAAAACACATCTAAAACGGGAAAGAGCTTTGCGATTGACTGTACAACTAGATTTGACCAGAAATCTGAGGTACTGTATATTTTTACAGACTGCAAAAAGCTACAGAACAGACTATATTCTGCATAATTGGATGTTTTTAAATAAACACTGACAAAAAACTATACAAGTTTTAGGGCTGGACGATATGATGATATACAGTATAACATTAATGTAAGTGATCACTCGGATTTAGACCTATCTATATTGTATTTATATAAAACGTTTAGAGGCAAATTTTCTTCATTTATTTCCCGGGCGTCGAAATCAGGCACATATAAATGTCAGGAAACACGATTCCTGGCTGCATGTCAATATCCATGGATCACTGGATCTTTGATAAGTTGTAAGGAACACTATATCGAGTCCAACTTTTAGTTTAAACTGATAATAGTTTGTTTTACTCGCGTTAACGCAGTTTCCCCTATTAACTCCAGTCACGCAGCAGCTCTTCTGCCACTCAGTCCCGCTGAGGGGGGCGTGTTCCGGCGGGGAAGTGACGTTAATGCATTCCCTCTATTGGCCGCTCCACTACACGCGTTACTACCGCATTCCAAAGTTCCTATGGCGGTCTATGGGAGTGTCGCAACTTTTTCAACGGCTCTGGTTTAGGGTTAGTTGCGTTTAATGATACGTAGTTTATTGTTAATAAGTACACAGTAAGTACATGTACATGTGTAACAAAGTCACTGTACAATAACTTCACTGAACTATCATCAAAAAGAAAATCTGGTAACACTTTACAATAAGGTTTCATTTGTTAACATTAGTTAACTACTTTAGTTAACATAAACTAAGATTGAATATTTACAGCATTTCTTAATTTCAACATTTACTAATACATTATGGAAATCAAATGTTGTATTTGTTAAAGGGGTCATGACATGTTTTTTTGTTTTGTTTTATTATGTTCCCTTAGGTGCAATTATACTATAGTTTTTTGTAAAAAAATTTTTTTAAAAATTTGTGATTTATGACCTTTTCCCACCCTATTTCTCAACCTCTGATTCAAACAGTCTGTTTTGGAGGTGTTTCCTACGGTGGCCCAGTAGTGCACAACACAACGACATTTAAAAAGCAAACATAAGTTCACAACACAACGGAATTAAGCCACAACACAACGGAATTAAGCCACAACACAACGAAATGAATCCACAACACAACGGAAAAGCCACAACACAACGGAAAATCTACAACACAACGGAAATGCTCCCGACCACTAGAGGGCTCTCGGGCGCGATAAAGTTAGTTCTCTTACGAGAGTATCTCTCGTACTGCGTAATAGCTTACGCTACGGGGAAAAACTCTTTTCCGCGAGATATTGAAGCCAAAAATTATCCTTAATTTTTTATTAATGTAAAACGCTTTGCAGCAGCAAGCAAACATAGGCGAAACAGCTCGCGCGCCTATTGGTTGCTCTGCAGCAAATGCAGCAGCCTATCGAGATAGACTCTGCGTGACGTAATGACCAATGGGGGCAATTCGCGCCCATATCGTCACGTCCCGCCAGAAGGGGCGTGGTCTCGCCCTATAAATATGCTCGTTAGGCTGATACAAGCTGATTTTTACCTCTTCAGCGAAGCACATGCATCGCTGGATCCGGAGTGAGAAGCCGCGCCGTCGAAGCAAGCTTTTCAGCGGGACGAGCTCTGGAGTCGCTGGCCTCGCCGCCTTCAACTGCCGTACCTGCTGCGCTTTCCGGCGTTATATATCCTTTCAATACTCTGTGTGTATTTCTCTGTTGTGAAGTGTTTGTCGCTTACTTGACGCGACTTGCATTTCCTCACAAAAGAGCAGCGTCTTTTTAAAGATGCCTTCATGTGGCTCGTGCCGCGCCCCGCTCAGCGATGGAGATCGACACGTCATCTGTGTTGCCTGTCTGGGTGAGGATCACGCGGCTATCGCGCTCGCTGACGGCGGATGCCCTCATTGCGAGCTTTTGCCCATGGTGACTCTGAGGACGCGCCTGGCATCATTCTCCGAGCCTTCACCGCAGCCCGCCGTGGTGCCGCGCCGCAAGAAGCGCCGCGCCCAGCGCGCTCCCGAGCTTTCTCCAGCCCGCCAAAGCTCGCCGGTTCGCCCGCCAGCTTCGCCGGCTTCGCTCGAGTCGCTCACTGACGGACAACGGCCGCCGCCTGCCGCCGCGTCCATCCACGAGTTTGACGAACCCACCGAGGCGTGTTCTCTTCTGGCATCCGATAGTGAGGATTGGGCGAGCTCCGTGGATCTCCCCTCCGCTAGCGTTTCCCGCCAGACCACTGGTAAGAGAGCCGGCATTGAGACTGAGCTGATGCGTCTGCTCTCTCAGGCCGTGGAAAGCATCAGCCTCGATTGGGAGGCGCCCGCGCAACAGGCGAGCTCTGTGGACCTCCGCCTTATGTCCGCGAGTCGTCAAGGAAACGGGCCAGCATCAAGACCGCGAGCCCTAAAACCGCGGCTAGCTTTCTTTACGTTATAAGAAATCTACCCCGCCCCCCATGGGCGTGCGTCACCGGCAAATGAGAAAAGAGTGTGTTTTAGTCCCCGCCGAGGCCGGACTAATCTTCATTTCTTAAACATTTCTCAGCTCCTAGTTTGAGCGGCTGAAAATGTCATTATTGCAGCAATGAGCCTGTTGTATAACACGCACACCTGCATACAAACGCCGACACACACAAAACTGTGATGACGCTCTTTTATCTGCTTGCGCTAGTGTAGTTCTCCCTGTGGCCCAGTGGCGGAACCCGTAGCTTTCACGCGAGAGACCCGTGTTCGATCCCGGCTCTCGCAGCAAATAAAAATTTAGTCTCGCCGCGGCCAGACTTCCACCAAAAACTTTTCGCTCGTTCAGTTCCAGAAAATGCGACTGTTCCAGTGTATTTGGCAGTAAACAAGCCAGTACCATGCCCACTTGCCTGCACACAAATGCTGTTCCCACGGCGACCCAGATAAATCACATAATTGGTGTATTTTCTGGTATTCCGGCCACAGCCGATGGTGTTATGAGTGTATTGAAAATGCCTACAACCCAGGGCTCATTTCTACACACAAACACAGCCCGCAAAAATGCAGGGCTCGCACAAACAAAATCGCCTCATGTCGATTGTGCACTAAATGTAGTGAATGTGCCTACGTCTCAGTGCCCACAAACACTACACACCACATGTCCCACGGGTTCTGTGAAAACGAAACCAACACACATTCAGTCAGCTCAGGCCGACGGTGTTTTTCAGTGCAGTAAATGTGCCCGCTGTCCTGCGCCCACATTCACTCACAGACATGTTAAGCCCCACGGGGCTCGCCCCGCTCTCTCTCCCTCAGCAGACTGCTATAAGGGTTTTGAGCGCGGCCAGGCTGCCCGCCGCGATCGGCGCGCCCCCCGCCTCACACACTGTAAATACAGTGTCTGCGTTACAGCACGCCGGAGCTCTCTTGCCGTCACTATGTCTCGGCCAGAGCCCAGATCTCATTCTACCCCTAGCTATTCACGCGAAAGTGTGGACACAGCTTCCTGGGGTATCAGAATGGGTGCTGAACACTATAAATAGAAGCTATTCGCTACAGTTCGCTCGACGTCCCCGCCGTTATATGGCGCGCGTCGAGACGACGGTGGAAAACGAAGTATCTAATCTACTTTGAGCCGAGATAGCGAAACTACTGAGCAAAGGTGCTATAGAACCTTTATCTCAAGCTCAGAGCAAAGGGGGCCTACACAGCAGATATTTTCTGGTACCGAAAAAAGATGGAGGTCACAGACCCATTTTAGATCTGCGACAGCTGAACAGAGCGCTTGTGAAGCGCCAGTTCAGAATGCTTACGACCAGGAAAATCCTCGCGCAAGTGCGCCACGGGGACTGGTTTATGTCAATAGATCTGAAAGACGCCTATTTCCAAATACAAATGGCGTCCCATCACAGGCGATTCTTGAGATTCGCTTTCGAGGGCCAGGCATATCAATACGCAGTCCTGCCGTTCGGCCTGTCCCTAGCACCTCGTACAATTACGAAGTGCATGGACGTGGCGCTCGCACCCCTGAGACTTCAGGGCATGCGAGTCCTGAACTACTTGGACGATTGGCTGATTCTAGCTCGATCACGATCGGAGCTCATAGAACACAGGGCCGCATTACTCGAGCACCTCGAGGAGCTGGGCCTCACAGTCAATTGGGCGAAGAGCTCACTGTCTCCCAGTCAGAAAATTTCCTTTCTGGGAACCGTGTTGGATTTGCTGTCCATGACAGCACGCCTGTCACCAGAGCGCGGGCTTAATATTCAGCGCGGCGCGAAATCCTTCCGCCACGGCGCGATAGTTCCACTCAAAAGGTTTCAGAAAATGCTGGGGCTGATGGCCTCAGCAGCCTCTGTACTCCAGTTGGGCCTGCTCCGCATGCGCCCACTGCAGATGTGGCTGAAGACGCGGGTTCCACCCAGGGCATGGACAGCGGGTCTGTTTCGCCTCAGGGTCGACCTTCAGTGTGTTTCAGCTCTGAAACCTTGGAAAGAGACCGACTGGTATCAGTCAGGTGTAAGTCTGGGGACCGCTTCGAGCGTGAAGGTGGTGTCTACGGACGCCTCCACCTCGGGGTGGGGAGCACTGCTCGAGGGCAGACCGCTAGCTGGCCTGTGGTCAGAACGGGAAAAGCTCCTTCACATAAACTGCTTGGAAATGATAGCAGTCGACAAAGCGCTACGGCGTTTTTGTCCCCAGATAACAGGCCACCACGTCTTGGTCCGGTCGGACAACATGTCGGTGGTGGCATACATAAATCACCAGGGCGGCGTCAGGTCACGAAACCTTTACAGGTTGACGGAAAGCCTCCTGGTCTGGGCTCAGCACAACCTGCTCTCACTGAGAGCAGCGCACGTGCCTGGTCTCCTGAACGTGGGACCAGACAGACTGTCCAGGAACAATGTTCCAGCAGGGGAATGGTCGCTGCACCCGCAGACGGTCCAGCTGCTGTGGAAGACGTTCGGCAGAGCTCAGGTGGACCTATTCGCGTCCCACGAAAACGCTCATTGCCCGGAGTTTTTCTCGAAAAGCAAGGACGCGCTGGCTCATGTTTGGCCCCGCTGCCCCCTATATGCTTTTCCCCCTGTCTCGCTCCTGCCTCAGGTGTTGGAACGAATCAGGAAAAACGGATGCCCAGTGCTGCTTGTAGCCCCGCTCTGGACGAACCAGACGTGGTTCCCTGCCCTGATGCAGATGAACAGCACTGCCCCATGGCCTGTACCATTGAGGAGAGACCTCTCTCAGGCGGAGGGCTCGATCTGGCACCCTCGCCCGGAGTTATGGTCCCTGCACGCATGGGCCATCAACGGGTACCCGCTAGCCTCCCAGAGGGAGTGTTAAACACGATCGCGCAGGCTAGAGCTCCGTCTACCAGGCGGCTCTACTCCTCGAAATGGTCTGTTTTCTCTGCATGGTGTCAGGCCCAGAGCCTTTCACCTGTGGAGTGCGGGGTTTCGGAAGTGCTCTCCTTCCTTCAAGAGCTACTGGATAAGGGCAGGACCCCATCCACGCTCAAAGTATATGTGGCGGCCATAGCAACGTTTGCAAAACCGGTGTCTGGCCAGTCGCTTGGGAAAAACGACTTAGTCGTGCGTTTCCTTAGGGGAGCTCGGAGGCTGAACCCTCCAAGGCCCCCTTCAGTCCCGACGTGGGACCTTTCCACGGTCCTGGAGGCCATGAAAGGCGCCCCGTTCGAGCCGATCCAGCTGGTGGACATGAAACACCTGTCGTTCAAGACAGTGTTTCTCATGGCTCTCGCTTCAGTGAAGCGCATAGGGGACCTACAGGCGCTTTCAGTAAGCGCGTCGTGTATGGAGTTTGGGCCTAATGACTCAAAGGTCATTCTCAAACCGAAGCACGGGTACGTCCCGAAATCCCTCAATACGCCGTTCAGGGCCCAGGTCATTTCCCTGTCTGCCCTTCCGGTTCTCAGTGAGGAGGAGGATGCAAGTCTCCTTTGCCCCGTCAGGGCATTGAGAGCTTATGTGGCACGCTCGTCTGTTTTCAGGCAGACGGAGCAGCTTTTTGTTTTGTTCGGCGGGCGTTCCAAGGGACTCGCCGCCTCAAAACAGAGCCTATCTAGATGGATAGTGGATGCCATCGCGCTCGCTTACTCTGCGAAGGGCTTACGGTGCCCCTTGGGTGTCAGGGCGCATTCCACGAGAGGCGTGGCCTCTTCGTGGGCATGGTCTCGCGGGGTTTCCCTGCAAGATATCTGTACGGCCGCGGGCTGGGCCTCGCCGTCTACATTTATAAAATACTATAACCTGGAGGTACCCGCCTTACAAGCTAAGCTTTTGGCGGTCTAAATTCAGTACTATCTGCCCCGCTGTGCGGCCCAGATGCTGAGTTTACTGCAGCCCCATGAGTATTGACTCATGTATGGCCGCCCAGATCAGGCTGAATGCTTTCACCCTGGCTGCGCGTTTGATTGTCGTATAATAGCCCCGCTGGGTGCTTTTTTATAGGGAATGACGCTTCCAGCCTCTCTTCCTTTACTCTATGTGAGTTTATGGTGATTATGCACTACATGAGCCCTGGGCTTCGGCCCCTGGGACTTTGGTGTTGGATCCCTGTACGCACGGCGTGTTGCATTGTGTTCCCCATAGCGTAAGCTATTACGCAGTACGAGAGATACTCTCGTAAGAGAACGTACTCGGTTACTAACGTAACCTCGGTTCTCTCTAGAGAGGGAACGAGTACTGCGTATCTTGCCGTGCGTGGAATACGCTCTGGTTCGCTTCAGCGGTAAAAACCAGCTTGTATCAGCCTAACAAGCATATTTATAGGGCGAGACCACGCCCCTTCTGGCGGGACGTGACGATATGGGCGCGAATTGCCCCCATTGGTCATTACGTCACGCAGAGTCTATCTCGATAGGCTGCTGCATTTGCTGCAGAGCAACCAATAGGCGCGCGAGCTGTTTCGCCTATGTTTGCTTGCTGCTGCAAAGCGTTTTACATTAATAAAAAATTAAGGATAATTTTTGGCTTCAATATCTCGCGGAAAATAGTTTTTCCCCGTAGCGTAAGCTATTACGCAGTACTCGTTCCCTCTCTAGAGAGAACCGAGGTTACGTTAGTAACCGAGTACGTTTTTCTTGCCATTGTTCAATAGAGTCAGGAGTCTATAAAATTAAATATATCAACACCACGATTAGTTTTAACAGTATGTATAGCTAACCATCACTCAAAATCACCTACATGCATTATAGCTGCATATTTATATTTTTTATATTTATAGAACGCTTTGACGCGCTACCACAGCGCATGATCCCTAAGGGAACGTCTGTCAATTCCTCCAAGTTGTTAAAACATATCATTTGTATTAATTAAAATTACCAATACCCTTCATGTATTTACAGTAAACAATTATTTTTTAGGAGATTTCAGTAAAAGTTTTTTTTTTCTTTTATCATGTTTCAACGGTTGTAGTTCCTATTAACCAGACTGACTTACAACAGGTGAAATTGTGCCAATAGCGCCCTGTATGCACAGTACAATATTTATATATAAATAAAAACATTAGGCCTGCTGTAAATAAAAAATAAAAAATTTAAATGTCACAAAGCGTGTGGTTCCTATTGTGGCCAGACTATCTTATTATAGGTGGAATTGTGCCATTACTTTCCTGTAATTCTGCAATTCGCCAAATGGTTTTTATTTTTATTTATCAAATAATATTATAATAAATTATACGTTTTAACCACTTGGTGGAATTGGCAAACGTTCCCTTAGGGATGCGCTGTGGTAGCGCGTCCAATCATTCTCGTGTATAAATACGCAGATATAATTCATGTAGGTTATTTTGAAGTAATATTTGATATCGATATACAATGGTTACACTTAAAACTAGCCGTGGTATTGATTTAGACTGCTGACTGACTCTATTGAACAATGGCAAGGAAAACTAACTTTATCGCGCCCGAGAGCCCTCTAGTGGTCTGGACCATTTCCGTTGTGTTGCGGCTTTATTTCGTTGTGTTGTAGATTTTCCGTTGTGTTGTAGATTTTCCGTTGTGTTGTGGCTCATTTTCCGTTGTGTTGTGGCTTAATTCCGTTGTGTTGTGAACTTATGTTTGCTTTTTAAATGTCGTTGTGTTGTGCACTACTGGGCCACCGTAGTTTCCCCTTTAAGAGTTCAGTGTTAACGCCCACTGTTATGATTGGCTAACGTCAGTGCTGCTTATGCATAAATTATTAACGTTAATCATTTTGTATCACATGTAGGCTACACAATGCTCCGCCACGTGAAACTTCGATCTTTTACCATCGTGTCAATTCTCAATTGATTTTGATTCATATGAGAGAGAGAGAGAGATAGAGAGAGAGAGAGAGAGAGAGAGAGAGAGCAGGACAGTTTGAAGGTGCGCACTCGGCCGTGGCTCTCTCTCTCTCTCTCTCTCTGCTCGCTCTTTCAGTAACATGCGCCCTGTCACACACTCATCTACATCACTCACCGATAAGATAAAGCTTTGGCACGCTGCATATGCTGCAAATAAAATGCATCCAACTGCTTTCCCTGATGTCTGGATCGTTCGGCAGCGCATTCAAACATGTTGTTTGTCCACAGCCAGGAACAGCACATCAGCATGGCATCGCAGTCATCTTGTAAACAGACCCACTCACTGCATGACAGTGCATGCGATGATGTCAAATGAGGCGTAGTTGTCTTGCGCTGGAGGCAGTCATATGCAAACGACTGGTACGTCACTTCGTACTGTGACGTCACTAAGAACAAAGGATCTAGAACGAGCTGTATTTAGAGCTTGGTTAAATAAATGGTTCGTTTATAATGGGGAGGACGTCTTAAGCTATGAAACTTGCAGGAAGTTTTAATAGTACATAGATCTCTTATATACCAAAAGATCAAGGCAAATTTGGTTTCTCATGTCATTACCCCTTTAACATTAATGAATGCACTGTGAACAAACATGAACAAACAATGCGCAGCTGGATTTTTATGAACTAACATTAACAAAGATTAATAAATACTGTAACAATTGTATTGCTCATTGTTAGTTCATGTTAGTTAATACATTAACTAATGTTAAAAAAAATGAGACCTTATTGTAAAGTGTTACCGATAATCTTCTAGACATCATTTAAAAAAGGAAAATGATCACAATTTTCAAGTAATATTCCAGGATAAGAAGTTGTAACATTACCTGCAAATTACCTTTTTAAAGCTGTGTGAACAAACCATAATGAAGATGTACCAGGATTGGATGCGCTAAAGTAAGAAGTCTCTTTTGGACCAATCATAATGATCGGACCCGAGATGATGCGAATACTACTAAAAAAGTATGTAAAAAGAGTTGCATATCCAAATACACAGTAAAACAGGCAGATGCATTGAGGAAAGATGCGGTGACACTTATCCATTTGTGTCCGTAGGTGCACCTCAAACCATCTCTTGGAATGGTAGTCCAGTCATTTTATGAAAAAAGGTTGAACAAATTGCAACAGAAGCAAACTCAACTGATTTTGTATCCTCAATATGTCCTGAGTAAGGAAAAAAAAGCCCCGAAGAATCCCATTAGGGGAAAGTTTAGAAAAAGACCCAAATATATCCCATTCATACGCCTATTCATTCTTTTTCTCACGTGAAAAGGGTACAAATTTTAACCTTTAGATATCATCATGAAAATCACTGAGTTGATTACTTACATCAAGACAAGTTTTTTGCAATTGTTTGTTAACATGGACAAACGGTGCATAATATAATTACGTATTAGCTAATTTGCATAATTACCCAAACAGATCTAAGCATTGGGTATAGCAGGTGAAAATGTTTTTTTTTTTTTTATCTTGTTGACATAGGCTATAACAGTAAAAGACTTAATGTTAAGGTCTGAATGGAACCCATTTAGGCTACCCATGAACATTAATACAGGAAGAAGTACTTTAGAAACCAGCCTTTATTAATTATTATTGCAGAGATGGGGTTTGGGCATTGAGTGCATTGTGTACGTAATTAGATTTTTTGATCCAGACACTTTTTATTTCACCTACCTTTTGTCTTCTGCATTCTCCTTACCCATGTCTCCTGTTCTTCCCTCAGACTCGTCCCCCAGAAACAGTCCCACTGACCCAGCCCCAAACCCCATCTCTGCCATAATAATTAATAAAGGCTGGTTTATAAAGTACTTCTTCCTGCATTAATGTTCATGGGTAGCCTAAATGGGTTCCATTCAGACCTTAAAGGGTTAGTTCACCCAAAAATGAAAATTAAGTCATTAATTACTCACCCCCATGCTGTACCAACCCCGTAAGGCCTTCGTTCGTCTTCGGAACACAAATGAAGATATTTATGATTAAATCTGAGAGGTTCATGACTGCTACATAGGCTCCCTAAGGGAATGAAACTTGACGGTCCAGAGAGTCATTAAAGAAAATGTTTAAATATTCCATGACTCTCTGGGCCGTCAAGTTTCATTCCATTAGGGAGCCTATGTAGCAGTCATGAACCTCTCAGATTTAATCATAAATATCTTCATTTGTGTTCCGAAGACGAACGAAGGCCTTACGGGGTTGGTACAGCATGGGGGTGAGTAATTAATGACTTAATTTTCATTTTTGGGTGAACTAACCCTTTAATATTAAATAGTTTACTGTTATGTCAACAAAATTCTTCAAGACATTTTCACCTGGTATACACCCAATGTTTAGATCTGTTTGGTATGCAAATAAGCTAATACATAATTATATTATGCACCGTTTGTCTATGTTAACAAACAATTGCAAAAAAACTTGTAATACATTTTTTTGTTTGTCTTGATGTAAATAATCAACTCAGTGATTTTCATGATGATATCTAAAGGTTAAAGGGGTCATGACATGAGAAACCAAATTTGCCTTGATCTTGATCCTTTGAACTTAGTGACGTCACGGTACGAAGTGACGTACCAGTTGTTTGCATATGACTGCCTCCAGTGCAAGACAACTACGCCTCATTTGACATCATCGCATGCGTTGACGTGCAGCGAGGGGGTCTGTTTGCAAGATGACTGCGATGCCACTCAGATGTGCTGTTCCTGGCTGTGGACAAACAACATGTATGAATGTTGTTCAAACAAAGCCTTATTTGTTCGGTGAGTGATGTAGATGAGTGTGACAGGGCGCATGTTACTGAAAGAACGAAAAGAGAGAGAGAGCCCCGGCCGCGCGCGCGCCTTCAAACTGTCTTGGTCTCCCTCTCTCTCTCCCTCGCGCATATGAATCAAAATCAATTGAGAATTGACACGATGGTAAAAGATAGGAAGACAGAAGTTTCACGTGGCGGAGCATTGTGTAGCCTACATGTGATACAAAATGATTAACATTAATAATTTATGCATAAGCAGCACTGACGTTAGCCAATCATAACAATGGGCGTTAAAACTGAACTCTTAAAGGGGAAACACCTCCAAAACAGACTGTTTGAATCAGAGGGGGAGAAACAGGGTGGGAAAAGTTCACAAATTTTTGTTTTTTTGTACAAAAAACTAGTAATACTATAATTGCACATAAGGGAACATAATAAAACTAAACAAAAAACCATGTCATGACCGCTTTTAAGATTTTTACCCTTTTCACGTGAGAAAAAGAATGAATAGGCGTATGAATGGGATATATTTGGGTCTTTTTCTAAACTTTCCCCTAATGGGATTCTTCGGGGCTATTTTTCCCTTACTCAGGACATATTGAGGATACAAAATCAGTTGAGTTTGCTTCTGTTGCAATTTGTTCAAGGTTGACCCCCATTTTGGCTTAAAATGACTGGACTATGGTTGGAATGCATGAAGTGGTCAAGTGTAAATAGGCCAATGACAAAACAACATGATAAATGTTCTTGTAGTACGTCCATTTACATTCATTACACACAAAATGTGGTTTTCTGAAACAGTACAGTTATCTTGTAATATTACTGTTGCTGCTGTTGACCTTTTTTCAGAGCAGCGCCATGACAGGTATGAAAGCGAGGCTGTGAGGGATAGACTTACCGTGTTTTCAACTGCATCTGCTGTAAAAAGCTGTATGTGTCAGGGTTCTGCCCTGACAGCCTTGTCTGTGTTGATTGTTTTCACCTGATCCTCATGTGCTGTTCCCTTTATATTGTGCCTCTTTCCCTCATGTCTTTTCTGGTTTGTTATGTGCAATCTTTGTGTGTGTGTTATCGCGCAGCTTGTCAGTCAGTTCTAGCTTTATATATATATATTTTTTTTTCAGTCTTTTCTTTGTTCCTGATTTTTAGTCTAGTCAAACCCTAGTCTTTATTTTGCTTTAGTTCTTCCAAGCTTTATTTTTGGTTGACCTCTTGTTTTTGTTAACTAATCTTTTATTTATTTTCTCTTTAGCTTGTCTTCAAGGTTGCAGTCTTGTTTTATTTCTTTGTTTACTAGTTCCAGTTATTCATTTGTATAATTTATTTTTATTTTTCCTTTGCTATTGCTCCAGTTATATTTAGTTTCTTATTGTTTTATGGTGTTCTAGTTTTTGCCCGTTTTTATTTTGTTCTTGTTTTTGTTATATCTGTTGTCTTTGCTGGTTCCTTCTGCCTGGCAGTTAGACTGGTTCGAGGTTTGTGTGCAGCAAGTATCAGATCTCTGCTTCATGGTTCCTTTCCCTGTCTTCACCACAACCATCTGCCTGGCCTGGTCACGTCCTCTGCGGTTCTTCGACGTGTTGTCCTCTGCAGTTGGTTCCAGTCACCCACAGCTGTCCTGTCGTTTTTTCCTGTTAACCCTTCTGTTTGGATTGTTCCTGCCTCACCCTATCTTGTACTGTCTTCTGTTAATAAATATCACTCCCTTGCTCATTCTGCGTCTGGGTCTCCCCTATCTGAATCCTGACAGTGTGGTTGAAGAAAGCAGTGTGGTTGTAGAAAGTAACTGAATGTGTCAGAAATCCACTCCCAGTGTATAAAAGGGATACTTTACAGTTTACAGAATATTAACACCATGAGGAGGTACATTTCCTCACCCAATTTTTTCTTTGCTGGTTGTGTTCAGACAAGCTGTTCTCCAGTAGGGTGCAGTGCTTCAACCACCAAAAGTAGGAGAAAATGCAGCTATACTGACTGTAGCCTCAGAAAGCAGTCAATGAGCTGTCCTTTATCATTTGCATTCATCTCAATGAAGTGCACGATTTGATATCTGACGTTTTTGCTCATGAGAACTCCAAACTTTTTGAGCCAATCACATGACCTATAAATGTCACTCGTCTAGCTGTAGATAAAAATCAGCTTCTGTCTCTTCTATCAGAGGGTGGAGTGAAGTCGGAAACCCAATCTCACTGGTTTACTAAAGGATGGAGGTCTGGTGGAAGACTCTTTGTCTCCATGGTCTATGCCCCACGATCCTGCTTTGCTAAAAGACAATAGAGTCAGATTGCAGTGTGTAACATGCCCTTTGATAAACCACACAACTTGTATGTGCCCCAAATTTTTCTTCTCCAAGGCATTAATGGCTTGTCTGAGGAAGAATGAAACATGGAGTGACTTCCTCTTGTTTCAGAGGTTAAAAATCTAGTGGGACTTACAGAGAATAGAAACTAATTCCCTCCCAAAAGACTGTAGGCCAGAGTTCTTACCTGCTGAACACTCGCTAAAACCATATTTATTTCAAAGGCATTTTGTGAAAAATGGGCTCACTCAAGTGTTTTAGCTCTTTTTTGTTTGACTATACATTGTAAATCTCTTTGAGCTATTCAGACAAGGTCTGGTGTCTAGCACGTTAAAAAAGGGCAAGAACAACAGGCTGAAAGGTGACACTGTAATAGAAGCTCAGGAGTTTAATTCACAGAAGACGACAACAATAACCATACAATATCAGTCATAACTGATTCATGCTGATTTGTATGTTATTTTATTGATTTCAGGGTTTGTGAGATTAACAAAATCTCAAGGTCCAGGATGCTTTAGACTAACCCAGCAAACAGGGAGCGTTCTCGGAACTTTGGGAAATGCTTTGGCAAGGCTTTTCTATCAAAGTTGTGACCATAATTCCAGTAACGGTAACAGCATGTTCGTTCAAAGTTATCTAGCCTTTAATAATGCTCTCTTAATGTTAGCACATCACTTACACAGTGCATGGAAAGTTTTTTCCTGAAATGTTTTATTTGGACAATTTTTGATTTTTTTTAATGTTATTAGGCTACTTCTTTAGAGAACATTCAAATTAACGTCCCCTTAATGTTTTTAAAATTATTAAATTAAATGTTCCCTTAAAGGCACAGTATGTAAGTTTTGCCTCTAGAGGTCGTTATTCAAAATGTAGCTTTTGGCGTAGGCGTAGCTTGATGACGCAATGAATGAGCTTGAACTCAGGCAGAAATAATGTTCATGGAGGAGTTTATGTATTCAAGTTTTAATAACTTTACTGTGGTATGAAACAGGGCATGGCTGAGAGCCGTGGGAGCGGATTGAGGCTGGTGGAGCGAATGTTAATGAGAGACACCAGCGCGACACAGTGGTCTTGAAACCCACGGAGGAGCTCAAGAGCTTTTATCATGCTTATATTCCTCAGTCGGCCACTGCCGCTACTTTCGTTTTGCTTATTTTTATGTTTAAAGTTAAGTTTAACGTTTGCCGGTCCCCGCCTCCTTTATTCCCTGGACTTAAACTTTGTTACAGTTACGTTTGATCACTTAAAAATACATTATTTTATTTGTGCTGAATACTCATACAGGTCACTTTATTATTTTACTTGGTCAAAACAATCATACTAAAAAACATTTGAGTGTGATGAAAGTTATGTTATTACTCTACTTATGGTGGCACCAATAATGAAAATTTTGTCCGATACCCATAACCTATAATACTTTATATTTGAAAGCCGATAACTGATATACAAATCCAAATTTTTATCACATTTTTTTAAAGAGCCTGATTACAAAAGCAAAAGTTAGTTTTAACCAGTGTTGAACTAAGTTTTAAAATTAATTTTACATTCCTATGGCCAACTTAACACTTTTGCCTTTCATCGGACAACATTACTTGCGTATAAAGAATCAAAACGCGTGTGCCATGGTCCATGGATACATAAAATGAAATAGCCTGCGCACAGACAATGAAATAATTTTAATTTAACTACTTTGTTACGTCACGAAACACAAAATCCAGTTGCGGATGAAAAGGGAGTTTATTAGATTAAATAGCAAAAGACAAAAGACAAGAGAGACTTGTGTAGAGTGCAGGTCAGCAACAGGTCCTTGGCAACGCAGGAACGGCAAGGCTCTAAATCCAAAGCCCTCGAGACTCACAGCAACGACGAAGAACGGAACTCAATCGAAAAATAAAGTCCAATGCTGGAAACTGGAGACAGAATAATCCGGTGAATACTGGAGCTGGCTAGAGAGGCACAGAGAGATGAAAAGACATGAACAGAGAAACAACGATCTTTGATGATGAACATGACAAACACAAGACTACATATAGGACACAACAACGAGCCGCATCTGCGGCTGATCTGATTGCTCGTCAGCAAGGCTGACGATGATAGGCAATCAGACCAGAACACACAGAATGAACAGGCAAGCCTGCGAACCGTGACATTGCCCCACCCACTAGGAGCGTCTCCTGATGCTCCCAGAGGGACCCACCTGGCGATTGTAATCATCGATGAGGGAGTGGTTCAATATGTCCTGGGCAGGAACCCAACTCCTCCAGACCGTAACCCTCCCAGTCCACCAAATACTGAAATCCGCGTCCCCTCCGCCTTGAGTCCAGAATACGATTAACCGAATAAACAGGCTCCCCATCTACGATTTGGGAGCAAGTTTTCTACAGACTGAGCGGAGAGGAATATCAGTAGATGAAAGCCACATTTTTTTGACCAACAACGTAGACGGGAGGCTTCGACCGGTGGTGATCGGCCTGGGCCTTGGTGCGCAAACCCACCCGGAGGAGAGTCTCCCTGGCTCTTCTCCAGATGCGTCTGCGCCTCTGGACAAATTCGTGAGCAGAGGGAACCGCGACTTCGGATTCCAGACTAGAAAAAATTGGTGGCTGGAACCCTAAACTACACTCAAACAGAGAGAGGCCCGTGGACGACACTGGTAATGACTTATGAGTGTACTCAACCCATGAGATATGCTGACTCCAAGAGGACAGATTCTGTGATGCCAAACATCGCAACCCCCGTTCCAAATCTTGGTTGGCCCTTTCCTACTGACCGTTGCTCTGGGGACAGAACCCGGAGGAAAGACTGACACTCGCCCCCAATAACCGACAAAACTCTCCAAAATTTGGATATAAACTGGGGACCCCTGTCAGAGACTACGTCCGTCAGGAGGCCATGAATACGAAAGACGTGGTCTATGACAGCAAACGCTGTCTCTCTGGCAGAATCTAGCGCAATGTGTGACCAGGGTCTCGAAGGAACTGACAACGGTTGAAGGAGCCCAGCAGGAGGTAGAGTAGAAGTCTTACAACTGGCACAGACCGAGCAGGGCAATACAAAACGACGTGTGTCGCGAGTCATAGTTTGCCACCAGAACCGTTGCTTATGACTCCCGGGTGACAAGCCACCTTGGAACAATGACCCCACCGAATAACGTTGGACCGTAATCTCTCTGGCACGAATAAATGACCGGGTGGGCACCCGGGCGGAGGCACTACCCCATGTAAGGCCATGCGGACCTTCGATTCGATCTCCCAAGTTAGCATCGAAACCACACATCTCTGTGGTACGATGGACTCGGGAGAAACCGGGCGTTCTAATTGGTCAAAAATATGGGACAACGCGCCAGGCTTGATGTTTTTGAGACCTGGATAGTAGGAGATGGAAAATTCTAATCGACCGAAAAAAAGCGCCCACCGAGCCTGCCTAGAGTTAAGTCGTTTAGCGGACCTGATGTATTCAAGGTTCTTGTGATCGGTCCAAACGATGAAGGGTACCCCCGAACCCTCCAACCAATGACGCCACTCCTCCAAGGCTAACTTGACTGCCAACAATTCTCTATTACCAATGTCGTAATTGTGTTCAGCGGGTGACAAATGGTGAGAAAGTTAAGCGCACGGATGCACCTTGCCGTCCGCAGAAGAACGCTGGGAGAGAGCCGCACCTACCCCCACCTCTGACGCGTCGACCTCCACCACAAACTGACGGGAGGAATCAGGAGCAACAATGGGGGCTGAAACCAAGCAGTCCTTGAGTTTGGTAAATGCAGCTTCAGCTGCACTAGACCACCTGAACGTCATCTTGGTGGAGGTCAAGGCAGTCAGAGGCGCGGCTAGTTGGCTGTAGTTGCGAATAAAACGCCGGTAGAAATTGGCAAAACCCAGAAACCTCTGCAGGGCCTTGCGGGAATCTGTAGTTGGCCAATTCACCACTGCCTGAACCTTGTTGGGGTCCATGCACACTCCCTCAGACGACACGATGTATCCTAAAAAGGGAACAGACTGTGCATGAAACACGCATTTTTCTGCCTTGAGATAAAGCCCATTCTCTAACAGCCTCTGAAGCACTCGTCTGACGTGGTAAACATGTTCCTGAAAAGAGACGAGGAATATATCAAAATGTCATCCAGGTAGACATATGAACTGGTCAACCATGTCTCTCAGCACGTCGTTGACGAGTGCCTGGAAAACCGCAGGGGAGTTGGACAGGCCAAAAGGCATGACCAAGTATTCAAAGTGCCCCCTGGGGGTGTTAAACGCGGTTTTCCACTCATCCCCTTCTCTGATGCGGACCAAATGATAGGTGTTGCGAAGGTCCAACTTTGTGAACAAGGAAGCGCCCTGCAGTCTCTCGAAGGCTGAAGACATCAGCGGCAAAGGATAGGTATTCTTTACCGTGATGCTGTTCAGCCCTCGATAATCAATACAAGGACGCAGGGAACCGTCCTTGTCCACAAAGAACCCCGCCCCTGCAGGGGAAGAGGAAGGGCGGATGAGTTTGGCTGCTAGAGAATCAGAAATATATTTCTCCATGGCCTCCCTCTCCGGCGCAGAAAGTGAGTATAATCTGCCCTTAGGCGGAGACGTACCTGGCAATAAGTCTATAGCACAGTCATAGGGACGACGCGGAGGAAGAGAAGCAGCCCGAGACTTACTGAACACTTCCTTCAGGTCGAAGTACTCCCCCGGCACGTTAGACAGGTCCGCCTGTTCATCCTGCAACACAGAACAAGACACAGAAGAACAAGCAGACACCAAACAAGACGCATGACATCTCTCACTCCAAGCCATAATAGTGTTCTGATGCCAGTTTATGTGAGGGTTGTGGAGGGTAAGCCAAGGGTGACCCAGGACCACTGTAGCAAAGGCAGAGTCAATAAAAAAAAATTAATCTCCTCCACGTGGTTTCCTGATGTGATAAGACTCACCGGCTCTGTAGTGTGAGTGATGCATGACAGAGGTTGTCCACCCAGTGCGTTGACTGAGATGGGATGAGTGAGTGGGATGACCGGAATCCTGAGTCTCTGAGCCGTGTCCCGGTCCATGAAACTCCCCTCCACCCCTGAGTCCACTAAAGCGTCACACCGATGAGGAGAGGTACCCCACTGCAGGCGGATCTGGAGGAGCGTTGATGCTTGAGAGGATTCCTCCAATGAAATGCCACCCGTCAGTAACCTCCTCCCTACTGACGGGCCTTGGCTTTTACGGGACACTTTACAGCAAAGTGTCCCACGCCTCCACAATAGAGACAGAGTCCCTGCTCTCTTCGCCGCTCCTTCTCCTCCCGAGAGAGGCGAGCTCTGCCCACCTGCATGGGTTCAGGATCGAATGAGGGACCGACCGTATCGCAGGAAGGGACGAAGGGAAGATCCTCTCTGGCTGGAATCAAGCCTCTCTGGAGTTGAAGATCACGGCGCTGCAGTCGTGCGTCCACTCGAATGGCCAGATCAATCAAGTCGTCTAACGATGTGGGTAACTCCAGGGTGTATATCACGTTCTGGATACGGTCGGTCAGCCCATGCAGAAACATGTCCCACTGCGCCTTGCTGTTCCACTTACATTCCGTGGCCAGCGTACGAAACTCGATGGAGTAATCTGCAACAGTTCTGTTACCTTGTCTTAGATCTACCAACACTCTGGCCGCTTCTCTGCCTGACACGGCACGATCAAATACCTTCTTGAGTTCGTCGCTGAAGGACTGAAATGAAGCAAGACACTGATGCCCTTGTTCCCAGACTGCTGTTCCCCACAGCGCCGCTCGTCCTGACAACAGTGTTATCACGAACGCTACTCTGGATTCTTCAGTGGGGAATGATGACTGCTGTAGAGCAAAGAACAGAGAACACTTCGTCAAGAAAGCACGGCATAATTGGGGCTCACCAGAATAAGCAGCAGGAGGTGGCAGACGAGGCTCCGTACTGCGAGCGGATCGGTCAGTGGGTGGAACAGCGGGTGGTGGGTTGGGCGCAGTGGGTGCGTGGGCAGGCTCGGCTCTTAGATGTTGTAGTTGGCTCGTCAGTTCCGAGACCTGCCCTACCAAGGCCTGAACTGCTCGACCGGTAGCCGTAATCGGTTCATCCTGACGATCAAAATGGAGGTTGTTCTGGTTAAGAATGTCCTTTTGTTCCGAAACATCCGCTGGATCCATCCTAGGGTCAGATCGTTCTGTTATGTCACGAAACACAAAATCCAGTTGTGGATGAAAAGGGAGTTTATTAGAGTAAATAGCAAAAGACAAAGACAAGAGAGACTTGTGTAGAGTGCAGGTCAGTAACAGGTCCTTGGCAACGCAGGAACTGCAAGGCTCTAAATCCAAAGCCCTCGAGATTCACAGCAACGACGAAGAACGGAACTCAACCGGAAATAAAGTCCAATGCTGTAAACTGGAGAAAGAATAATTCAGTGAATACTGGAGCTGGCTAGAGAAGCACAGAGAGATGACAAGACACGACATGAACAGAGAAACAACGATCTGACAATGAACATGACAAACACAAGACTACATATAGGACACAACAACGAGCCGCACCTGCGGCCGATCTGATTGCTCGTCAGCAAGGCTGACGATGATAGGCAATCAGACCAGAACAGTACACACAGAATGAACAGGCAAGCCTGCGAACCGTGACACATTTTTTATGAAAATAATGAGAAACAATAAAATTGGTAGTTTTTATTAATGTATCAATGTTTTTGAAAAAGAAACATCTAAAATTGATATTACCATTTCATAACAGCATTGTCTTTTGAGCTGTGTGCGCTGAAGCTGAAGAGCTGAATGAACACCGTTAAATTGAAGAGCTTTGCTAGCGGTTAATGAACTCAACCAAATGCATCCTATATGAGAATAATCAGATATTTATTCAAAATAAACATAATATTACAACTTAAATCTGCACAAAATGATGTGAATGCACATGTGAACTTTGAGTTATGTGCTATTTTGAGAATGTATGACTCCTGTTGTGGAGAGGCTCTTCCAGTAACAACTGGCTGAAACACGGCAACTAAACCCAAAGAGTTCACAACGTTTTATTACAATAATGTTCTCATTATAATATTATGTAAAATGACAGTCCCAATCATAGTTATTAAAGTCATGCATTGCTGTTTGAGCTTAGTTGGCCACGTCACATTAAAAAGTGTTCTACTTTTAGTTGAAAATGGTGTCATGTAAACACCCCCCAACTCCAATCGAGTTTTGTCTATAATTGCCAGTCCCAATGCATCTTTTTCATTATCTACATGGATATTAAAATCACCAACAATTAAGACTTTAACAATTAAGACAGAAACATAGTCAGCAGGCTTATTGGGAAAAATGTGCCTATGGCGACATTTCTGCAAAATAATATTACATTGCTTCTTGCACTTTCCTAACACAAAGTGAAATGTCTATGGCACTAAAAGCATGTTCAGTTTTATCCAAAACAGATGAATGTGAATCTGGAAATCACATTTGAAAATAACCCAATATACATTTACCTAACCGATATAAATCAGTGTTGGTGTTCTAGACTATATGTGAGCAATTACTCATCTCAGTATTTCAGTATTCTTCAAAATGAATAAAAGCAGTGAAATTAAAACTCTGAATATTACGCAGACCTGCAATAATTCATTATATTAAATAATACAAATGTACTTTATGTATTTAATCTCACTCTATTAACCATTGTCTTAGCTGCTGACCTTCGATGATCCAATTCAACCATACGAACAGCAAAAATGACTTCAGATAAACATCACATTTGTTTTTCATCTTTTTGTTTTTATTGCTGAAGTGTTGAACTGTCTTTTCCAGCGTCCTCTTCTAAATCTCAGACAGTGTTGATCCACCTTTCATTTTCTCTTTTTCCTCAGATTCCCTCAGTATTTCTAAACTTAAGTCCACCCTTTCCCCAACTATCTCTCAGCTCCAGTGTCTGCTTCCTATGAAAGCATGGAAAATGCCTTGGTTGTCGTTTTTCGACCTTCTCATGTCCTCCACCCAGTCGTAGTTCAGTGACACACTTATTAGGTTCGGAGGTTTATTGCTCAATCACTGTGTCAAGCAGTTCATCGTCTATGGAAACACATCTTAAGGCCTTGGATTGGCCTGGCATCCCAGCAGACAGGCAGTCTGATAGTGTTTGATGACTGTCGACAGCGTCTCTCAGGCTTCAAAGAAAATGTGATGGCTAAAGATGTGTGACTGCTCACACCATAATCTATTTAAAGAAAGAACCAATCCAAATCTTTTTCATCCACCCTCACAGTAGTGAAGCATTTTCCAAGGACTCTGTAATACATTGCATTAGGAGATAAAGGCCTTCTCCACACAGCTGCTATATGCTGACAGCTTCTTGAAAAAAGTTTCTCCCTCTTTCTTTTTTTATGTCACTCTCTCTTGCCTTCAAACAAAAATTAATATTGCACTTAACATTGAAAAATCCTGTAATTCCATTCCAATGATTTATTTATTTCTGTTGAGCAGAAAATAATATGTTTAGCAAAATACTGCACTTTTCCATTCAAGGAAAGTGGAAGGAAACTGGGAGACAGTCTTTAATGACAGACTGAAATCCAAGACATTATTTCACTCGAAATCTTCCGTCAGCGAAGTCAAACATTATTATTGTTTCATATGCTACTTAGTGATGTAATTAACTTGAAGGTTTTACATGAGATTTGAAACCTACATTAGATTTTGTGGGAAAGATTTTATGCGAATAAAGACTTCAATTTAGATCTGTTTCTGATACTGTCAACACCAGATGCGAGCGGCGTGACAAACAGAACCCATTATAATCAGTGATGCCGTCTACACTGGATGCAACACAACAAATCCCCGACAGTAAACTGATGCCCCATTCTATTTCTGACATACTTCAAGCGCTCACACTACTTCTGACACAAAGAACAATGGATTTGCAATGGCCGCCTTGTCTCGTCCGGTGTTGACACGGTGTAGCAAAAGCTATGAAAAGACTTATGCCCAGACAGGCTTATCCTAGTTCCAGACTAAAATGAATGTTTTAACTGAAAGCAACTTGTACTGACATATCTTAAAATATGTTAGTGCCATTGTTTTGTCTCAAGATGCACACCAGTAATGTTTTTTTTAAGGCACATGTCCTAATTTAACTAAGGATTTTTTCTTCTTTTTGGAGCTTGAGAGCCTCAGTGACCATCTACTTTATTTTATGAAAAGAGCAGCCATGACATTCTGCTTAATTTCTTGTTTTGTTTTCCATCGAAGAAAGTAAGCCACACATATTTGTATCTGCATCTCTCTGTTAGAACAGCCTGTGAATTCCAGACAGAGAAACATGTCTCAACAAGTACATTAACTTCAAATCTATTCTAGATTGCTGTGGGTGTTGCATATGCAATGTTAAACTGAGCATAGACTCACTGCATGGATGTTCATTTAAGATCATTCATTTGATAAAGCATGAAATCATTTGAATGGTTTGGAGTCAAATGAGCATAAGTGTATCAAAACAAATTTGTTCTTACGTCCTTTTCGCTCCAAACCCTTGATTTGCTACTCTTAACCTGAACTTTTCACCTTTTCATGTTTTTTCCATCCCCAAATCTCTCCAAAATCCCTGCTAAACATAGACACGTCTTTTTATGGTATGTTTACGAGATGATAAAGAATTTTTTTTGTGTATGTGTGTGTCTTTTTACTGCTGATTCTTTGGACCTGTGGTTGGTCGATAATGTCTTTTCCATAGTGGTCCTTGAAGGATGGGGACCTAGACGTCACATCTGCCATTGCTGCTCTCAAGAGGCCCCCAGGGCATGGGAACCTCCATCCTCCCTGTGGTCTGGGACTCTGCTCTGTCCCTCCCACCCGCACTAATTCAGCATGTCTCTCTCTCTCTCAGTCTTCCTGTCTCTACCACCACATTGCTCACTCACTCTTCTCTCTCTCTCACCATCCAAAGCTCCTCCTTTTCCTTCTTCTGTGTTCTCTTTCCCATCCTTTACCCCCACGATGGTTATTTTGTAAGCATTGATTTGAGGCTGTGAAGTGAAAAATGGGCATGAGAAAAACTAGGGTTGATGCAGGACAGTGGTGATTCTCTCACAGGCTTCAATGTGACAGGTGAAAATTAGATTTTAAATTGTTCTATTTCAATGACTAGTGTCAACACAAGGGGAAATAAAACAGACATCCTGTTGAATACAATGATTGTTCTACTTCATGCTCTTCAGTCACATTTATCTTTCCGCATTTGACCAGGCAAATGGAAGGATCTTATAAATATACATGCAGAGTCCAAAATTAAAGGATTAGGTCACTTCAGAATTATTGTCTTTCTTTCTTCAGTCGAAAAGAAATTAAGGTTTTTGAGGAAAACTTTCAAGGATTTTTCTTCATATAGTGGACTTCAACGGTTATCAACGGGTTGAAGGTCCAAATTGCAGTTTCAAAGCTTCAAAGGGCTCTACACGATTTTGCACGTCTACGACTTCACACATTACGTATTCCCGTTGGAAAGGTCAGGCGGTAACCTGACGTATAGGCGGAAAATGTAGGTTAGGGCGAAAAACTCTCAAATCTAATTTTCTACTCCAAATTCAAAATCCTCCGACATCGTTGTTTTACCTTTTATTATTATTTTTTTTGTAACGGGCGTTTGTAAGTCTTTGCACGTTCGCTTCATAAACACTAGGTCGGTAGCCTACTTCTGCAAAAATCCTGGAATGTTTTCCTCAAAAACCTTAATTTCTTTTCGACTGAAGAGAGAAAGTCACGAATATCTTGGATGACGTGGGGATGAGTAAATTATCAGGAAATTTTAATTCTGAAGTGGACTAATCCTTTAACATCTTGCCATAGTTAAAAATGCTGAAAAAATCTAATTGAATTAGCTTGCATATTAGGTTATATTCTGTTTTGGTTTCATTTTCACTCTGTTTGCTCTGTTCCTGTTTGCCTGAGTTCCTAGTTAATTTCCCTGGGTGTTAATTAGTTTCCACACACCTGTTTCTGTTCTCCTTGATTACGTTCTTTGTGTATTTAAGCCTTGAGTTCTTTCTGTTCAGTGTTTGGTATTGAGGCAAGGCAAGGCAAGGCAAGGCAAGTTATATAGCACATATAGCATATATATAGCATAGCATATAGCACATTTCATACATAACGGTAATTCAAAGTGCTTTACATAGAAGAAATAAAAGGAATCAAAAGAAATAACAATAATTAAAACAGTTTAGAATAAAGAAATAAAATAAAGTACAGTAAAAATAGTCGGACGAACAGTGGCACAGTGCTCATTCAGTAAATGCATAGCTAAACAGATGTGTTTTGAGTCTGGATTTGAATGTGACTACTGTAGGAGCACATCTGATCTCCTCTGGGAGCTGGTTCCAGCTGCGGCTGGCATAATAGCTAAAAGCAGACTCTCCATGCTTAGAGTGAACCCTTGGTATTTCTGGCTGATGTGATCCTAATGATCTGAGTGATCTGTTAGGTTTATATTCAGTGAGCATATCTGCAATGTATTTGGGTCCTAGGCCATTAAATGATTTATATACCAGTAATAATACTTTAAAATCAATCCTAAATGTAACTGGGAGTGTAAAGACCTGAGGACTGGTGTGATATGTTCATTTTTCTGGTTCTGCTCAGAATCCTGGCAGCAGCGTTCTGTATGAGCTGCAACTGTCTTATGGTCTTTTTAGGAAGGCCAGTGAGGAGTCCATTACAATAATCCACCCTACTGGTGATAAAAGCATGCACAAGTTTCTCTAAGTCTTGACTTGAAACAAAGCATCTAATTCTTGCAATATTTTTCAGATGATAGTATGCTGATTTAGTTATTGCTTTGACATGACTACTGAAACTAAGGTCTGACTCTAGAGACACACCAAGATTCCTGACTTGATTTTTAGTTGTTAGACCCCTAGCGTCAAGGTATGCATTTTTCCAAACGCAATGACTTCAGTTTTGTCTTTGTTTAACTGAAGAAAGTTTTGGCACATCCAACTGTTTACTTCATCAATGCATTGGCATAGGGAGTCAATGGGGCTGTAGTCGTTAGGCGATAGGGCTAAGTAGAGCTGTGTGTCGTCTGCATAGCTGTGGTAAGAGATTCGGTTCTTTCTCATTATTTGGCTCATTGGGAGCACAGGTTGAACAGGAGTGGTGCAAGAATTGAGCCTTGAGGGACTCCGCATGTCATGGATGTCCACTCAGACTTATGGTCTCCTATACTCACATAATAACCTCTCCCTTCTAAGTATGATCTGAACCATTTTAGGACTATCCCAGAAAGCCCCACCCAGTTTTCCAGCCTGTCAAGAAGTATGTCGTGATTGACAGTGTCAAATGCAGCACTGAGGTCGAGTAGTACCAGTACTGATAATTTGCCTGAATCAGTTTTTAAGCAAATATCGTTTATTATCTCTATGAGCGCTGTCTATGTGCTGTGATGCGATCGGAATCCAGATTGAAAATTGTCAAAGTATCCATTCAAGCTTAAGAATTTGTTCAGCTGATTGAAGACAACTTTTTCAATGATCTTGCCTATGAAAGGAAGATTTGAGATCGGTCTATAGTTGCTTAATAATAGTCTTATCCAGATTGCTCTTTTTCAAGAGGGGCTTGACAACTGCAGTTTTCAGGGAGTTTGGAAAACTACCAGAAAGAAGTGAGGCATTAACCACTTTTAGGAGATCTGCTTCTAAACTGTTTAACACACTTTTGAAGAAAGATGTGGGAAGTGCGTCAAGGGCGCAGGTTGATGTTTTAAGGTGCTGTATGGTTTCTTCCAAAATTTTGCCATCAATTTCTTTGAAATCAGACATAGTAACTACATTCTCAGGTTTTGGTCTGAACTGTCTGACCCCAGTGCGGCTCAATGATGTGCTGATCACCTTTCTGATATTATTAATTTTCTCAGAGAAGAAAGAAGCAAACTCACTGCACTTGCCGTCTGAGAGCATTTCACTGGGAATCTGGCTTGGGGGGTTTGTCATTCTCTCTACAGTAGCAAAAAGAGTGCGTGTGTTGTTTAAGTTGCTGTTTATAATATTTGAGAAGAAAGTCTGTCTAGCTTTGCCTAGTTCCATATTGAAAGCATGGATGCTGTCTTTGTAGATGTTATAATGGACTACAAGTTTTGTCTTCCGCCACATGCGCTCTGTTTTTCTGCATGTTCTTTTCATATTTTGCACAGCTGTTGTGTTTCTCCAAGGTGCTTTTTGTCTACCACTCTTCCTGACTTTCACAGGAGCAATATAATCTATTACACCTTTAACCTTTAAATTAAAAGAATCAAGGAGAAAATCAACAGAGTCAGCAGATATGCTTGGTTTTAAAGATATAGCCTTCATAAATAGCACACTAGTGTTCTCATTTAAGCATCTCTTCTTGACAGACACAGATCTAGCATCAATGGCGGGAGAGATCAATATATCAACGAAAATACAGAAATGATCAGACAGTGCTACATCCTTAATAACAATCGATGAGATGTTTAAACCTCACTGATAAGTAAATCTAGAGTGTGTCCACGATTGTGTGTGGGTCCATGTACATGCTGAGTCAGATCAAAAGTTTTTAAAACAGTTTTGATTTATTTTGCTATATTGTTTTCTGCATTATCTATGTGAATGTTAAAATCCCCAGTAATAGCAAAACAGTCAAACTCTGAGGAAATTGTTGATAGCAGTTCTGTAAAGTCCTCAGCAAAGGCTGGAGAGTATTTTGGAGGCCTGTAAATAATGATAAGTAAAATACATGGGGCACCTTTTAACACAATACCCAGATATTCAAAAGAGGGGCAGTTACCAAATGATGTTTGCTTACATTGATAGACATCTTTTAAAAGAGCAGCTACTCCCCTCCTCTCCTAACAGCTCTGCAGACACTCATAAAAGTAAAGTTAGGAGGGGATGTTTCATTGAGGACTGTTCCACTGCAGCTGTCTTCTAGCCAAGTTTAATTTAGAAGCATAAAATCCAGGTTGTATGTGGTTATTAAGTCATTGACTAGAAGTGATTTATTTTTAAGTGAGCGGATGTTTAAAAGTGCTGACTTAACAGTCTTACTTTTTGTTACTTTTGTCTTGGTTTGGATTGCAATAGGCACCAGATTAGATGGGTTTGTTGTACGGCTTTTGAAGGCCTTAGACTTTCTATCATGCAATCGAACAGCAATAGAGAAAGATACAGGCACACTAGGTTCCCGCTTGTTCTGTAAACATTTGAGAAAGTTACTGTTATCGTAGCGGGGACCCGGCACATATCACTGAGAGCTGGTATCAGTTGTTTTTGGTTCACCTCGAGCCGATGGAGGGGGGTGTGGGCCCTGGCGTTTTTGCAGAGGCCGAAGAGCTCTCACAAGCGGAGAGCGAGCTTTGCCCGCAGGCTTTCGTGGTTTTGGGGCCTGACTTTTTTTGGTTGATGTCTGGGGGCTTGCAGATAGTTTGGTTCCAGCAAACACCAGTTTTTCCATTTTCTCTGAGAAACACAGAAGATGCTGTGGAGATGCTGGAGATAGGGATAACGTGTCTGGTGATAGGGTAGAGGCTGGAGGGGGGCTGTTTCTCTGGTGTTATTGGAGGCTGAAAAATGCTGTCCTGATTTTCCAGCAAGTCGTCCTTGGGTGCTGAATGTTGGAGCAGTTCTAGTATGTCACAGTCTGTCTGTGGTGAGCTCTGTGGGCAGGGCTCACTCACAATTGAGTTAAATTGTGTTCTATATTCTCCTATGTTTTAGTTTGTGGATCAAATAAAGAATGTTTTTGTATCTCCTTTGTCATGCACTTCACTTAATTAAAATTATCAGTAGTTGCAATGAGTAATAACTAATAATTAATCCTGTTTAATGTTTGCAACATAAAATATTAAATATCAAAATAAAAATAATTGTTTTTATTTATTTCCATTTTTAAAAATCCATTTTTATTTATCAGGTTATGGTTCATAGTTCAGGTCCTTTTTTTGTCATTTTTGTCCGTTTATTAGGCAGATATAGTAGGCTAGTGACTAGCAGGGAACTATTGGAGAAAAGAGGCAACATTGCATTGGGTAATTTAAAATATTACATGAACTAATCTATTTAAGTGTCTGATTGTGATTTTTAGTCTATGCCTGTTGATTTTTAGCCCAGTGTAGGCTACACAAATAAAACTTTTAGAAGATAATCACAAGTCTTTCTTTTACACCAGCCAGCTGACATCCTTGTAACAGTATATGAGATAACAGAGCAAATTAAATTAACAATGAACACATTCTTGATGCATCTTAGGTTTCGAAAACAAAGGTTAAAGAGCAGGCAAACAAATGCCTGTAGGGGCCACTGTGCCCTCAAATTAGTAGATGCAGTTAATAATGTCAAACACGCCCTTGAGGACAATAAAAAATAAGCTTTTACCAGAAATGTGACCCTTCAGCTCCTGCCTTAGTTTTATTCATGACTAGTGTGTCATGCAATTTTGTATTTGTATTTCCCAGACATCCTTTGTAATTTCCTTTTGGACAGATACAGTCAATTGATGGAAAACATCAGTCTTAGATTTAAAATTTAAATGTCAATGCACTATAGTCAACCCACTTCCAGTTTATCATTGAAGAGAACAACATACTTATTCAGGAGCAATTCATCCGGTGAACAACGACAAGCTGGAAATCAGCCTAGTACAGACAAGAATACAAGATTCAGAGCTCTCCAGTATAGCCTCATGCATGCCAATGAGTTTTAATTCATTCATTCTTTAAAGTAGTAAATTATGAAATAACCTCCTCACTGATTTTTTTCCCCCTTAACACAGTCATCTCTGGCTTCTTGATCGTAATAGTTCCTGATTCTCTATTTCATGTGTGGCTGAATAGATCTCAAACACTCTTTTTATTAGGCTAGAAAGAAGTTCCACTTTAAGTGACGGCACTAAAGCCCACAGCTCAAGCCCTGCTCACCTGTCTCTCATGTTAAAAACAACAACTGGCTGTCCAGCTAAGGCCACAACAATCTCTCAGCCTGTCAAGGCTGTTCCTCAAGGGCCTTCAAATGAGGCTGAACACATGGCCCTCCACATACAACCACTCTTATCTGTCAGCAAACACATTCATGGATTAGCCCATGCTTTTATCCAAAGCTTCTACAGATGCTGTCACCTAACCAAATATCCTTCCACAGTTTCTTTCACTCCACATGAACAGAAGTAGGAAAACCCAACAAACATTCTGTTCACAATTCTTTAACTAAATATGTTCAAAAGGTAAATACATGTTATAGAAAGCATCTCTGATATGCTGAAAAAATAAACAAAAATCATATACAATAATTACAGTCATGTGGGGCAAGACATTACAACAGAATGAATGTTACTGGCTTTTATATTGCCATTGTTGAAGCTGAAACAAATATAAAAATTAAATATTTATCTGGAAAAAAATTACTGTATTGAGTTGGTACCCACAATTAGAGTATAAGACGTATAAATCTTTGATGTGTACATAGGCTATAAAAAAAGCAGATCTTGGTAGTTTGATAGATTGGTAAAATAACTTTATACAGGCACCAATAATATACAGGTACCAATATGCCATCCTGTAATACCTGAAACATTGTCACCACAGCTGGGCTTTTTACTGTAATTTTAACAGGATGATTTTTTACAGTGATGTCTTAGATGTCTTAATATGTAAACACAATGGCATTTTGCACAAATATATTTTGAATTTGTCATTTTGTGAATTTTCTGTGGACCCCGCTGCAGTCCCCTGGGGGTCCCCTCATGGACCAAAGTTTTAGTAGAACTAATTTTGAGATTCAGGAATGTCACTGGCCATTTTCACAGAAATCTTGTTGCAGCCTAAGGCACAGAGAAAGTTCCCCGGTACATATTTTTCTGCATGAATTTGCATTTTACAATATCTGTGCCGATGAGACCGTTTTGAACAACAAACAGAGTTTTACATATAGTTTGACATTATCTCTTGACTTTTGAAACCACAACACTCATTCGTAGAGAAAACATCTCCGGGCTTCTGGATGTTTACTGTAAATAGAAAGGTTGGCTAGTTGTCATTTTCCACTAATACCACTTAGTTCCCAGGCTCTGGAGGAATTTGGCTCAGTTGCTGAACTAGTTAAACTGAGCTGGGAAAAGTGATATCAGGTTGGATAATAAACACTGTTCGCTGCCTCAAGCTGACTTTCTTTGTTTCACAGAGGAGCCGTTTTCTGTGATGGTGTATAAGGGCAGGTGACAGGTGAGGCAAATCTGAGAGCAGTTCACAAAGACATACTCACAAACAAACACGCACAGCTAAGTCAGCAAATGGAACGCAGCCCTAACAGAAACACTTTGTTTGTTTGTGTTAGTGTGCTGTGTGTTGTGTTATCTTGCTGGGAGCTGATGTAGATATCGTTTCTCTCTGTCTATTAGTCATGTCATTAAGATCATGCTCAAGTCATTAATATAATATTACTCTAAATCAGATGAAATGTCCCGCATTCATTTTCTATTTAATCTTTCTTTGATACAGTGGGGTCCAAAAGTGACTGAAACTGAAGAGACTGACATTTTGCATTCTTTTTGAAAAATCATCATGAATTACGTCTCTTAGTATGTGATTTGTCTCTCTTTGGCTTTAATAAAACCACTATAGTTGCATGAACTCCACAGATTTGTCAAGAAGTTACTTTTAAAAGTTGCATTACATTATGACATAAGTTGTTTTTTTATGGAAAGTAATGTGTTATATTACCTTTGGGTTACTTGCTCTCACCTTGGCTGGGCTTTCTTATTTGTTTTTAAAAAAAACAAAAGTTCTATTTTTGGCAAATGTGAAGGCCCTTTTATACTAAAAGTGAAATGAATGAAGGCACCCACACACTAGAAGATTTGAAATTTGGGATGATTTTGTGCCCAATTCTCCCCCTCTGACAATCTTACTTGAAAAAAGTAATCTGATTACGTAACTCACGATACTTGTAATGCGTTACCCCCAAAAGTGATCATTATCCAGCATGATTTGAGGTGATTTAAACATCTTGTGCATCTGTACAAAGAGTCACATGCATGATCAATGTCACTAATTTACTTATTTGATTAGTGACCTAGAAATAGTGTCGAATCTGAAATACTTCATACTAATTTTATAACAAACTTTCTTTTTGTTTACAATTTTTCTAAATCTTAGTTTGTTTCAAGGTTTGAATGAATAGTTTGGATGCTAAAAAAATATTTGTTGGATAAGACAAAGTGTTACATGTATTCAGTTGTTTTTCAGTTTTCGTTTTCATGGACTTTTAGTTTGTATTCATTAGTCAATATGTGTTCATTTGTCTTAGTTTCCCACCACTCATCTGTTTCCATGGACACTAAGTTAATCATCATACCTGTTCACCATTTAGTTCATCACCATCATGTAATTAAGCTCCCCCTGTTTACTCTCAGGTGTCGGTCATTATTTGTGTTTGCTGTTGTTTTACGCACAATGTTATTATCAAAGACATTTCATATTGGAACCTGTGAACTCTCATCTTCATCAAAGATTGCATATACAACCTTTCAGGGGTACCAAACATGGGATAACACCATTTTATTAAAACTTTTTGTTGTTGTTTCAGTGACCGAATATTTCATGAATATGAATTAAATAGTTAATATCAACAGATATTTGATCACAAGAATACATTTAAACAGTCATATGCATAACACATTATTTTAAATATTATTTAATAAAGCCTAAAGCATTTTTTTTCACCCTAAAGAACTCTTTCATGCCAGAAAGCTTCTTTGTCTGTTTTATGTATTATTTTTATTTATTTATTTTTGCTGCATAAAGAGTTCTTTGGAGTTGGGTCAAGAATCCTAACAAACCTTTTATCCTGTTAGGTGAGAAAGTGGTAGACAATTGCAAACAGAGGCTTTTTACATGGACATTGAATAGAAGATGTTGTAAAACCGAATGATTACACAGGATTAGTGAACGTAAATTAGCCTTTTGTCTCCGTCTACCTTTCTCACAGTCACACTCCCTCCCACATTCTTTATTAAAGATTTTCCTTTGTGGTTTCCCATCTGAACAACATTTCCTTCACAAGACTTCACACACTCCCTGAACATGAACGGTGACAAAAAATAAAATTGACTTTGTTTGCCCAGCATCTTCACAGACATTTGAGGAGCCTGTGAAAACGCTTAGCTGCACCGCCATATATCTGGGAAACGTGGCTCACGTGTGATAAGACCGACATAGATAACAGAGACTTAAGTAAACAGAGAAGACTTCAAAGAAAATTCAACAAGATCATTTCACATATGTTGTGCTTTTTTTGAACCATGACATCAGTCTTATCATCTAGTGAGACAGGGGCATCTTTTATCTTGCTATAACAGTCTCTAATGAAGGAAAGAAGCGGAAGTTGCATCATTGATTACTCGTGTACCAATGCTATTTTTTGGACAAATCGGGTATTTATCCCATTTAGCTAGGCTAGCATAACAACCAAAATCTTTGGGATAACACCTCATATTCCCTGCCCAAATCTCCCTGTAGAATCGTGACCTCAGATGTCAACAGGGAACTACATCAACAACATTTGAATTGCAGTAACATTATACTTGCATAATAACTCTCAGGGGTTAGCAAAGTTTATAGACAACTGTGGATGTTGACGTCTGTTATTTGTTATTTATACACAGAGAGCAATAAGTCAGACTGCATAAATTACAGTAAAATCACATTCAGCTGAAGTCAATAGGGAAAACAAGTTAAAGATAGGGCCATTCGAATGTCATCTCTGTTATGGGGCCATGTGTCACACAGTCCCAGCAGTGGAACTTTATTTAAGCTTCATTCCCATGAATGAACTGTAGTTATTTACCCAGAGTTCCAGACTGCATGGAGCCGATGTGTTCTCTCTGATCACTTCATTCAGTTCTAAAATAATGTTGAACTTTGAACATAATGTTGAAAACTGCTTGTTTTGTCCTGTTAGGAGATATAATGAGGAATGAGGGTATAATTGTGAGATGGATTCCATATTCATCCCATGTTTATACCACTGGCTACACTTTATGTTAAGTGTCTGTAAAAAAAAACATTTATTGGATTATTGGAGAAAACTGTTAATTTTCCATATTGTTTAGACAATATTTTAAATTACGCATTGCAATGTATGTGTTTTAAGGTTAAAGGAAATGTGCGTAAACTTTTGAAAATGTCCTGTCAGAAAATTACCAATACCTTTTCCATTTTTCTACGGATTACTGTATACTATAGTACTTACAAACTTGTAAAAAATGTTTTAAACTTTAAATAAATAGAAAAAAATATATATATATGACAGTGTTACAAGCATTACAGGATATGTCATTTTGGTGATAGTTCATAACTGTTTGTCATTAGTTAATGTTGATATAGAAATCTATTTGAGCAAATGAAATCAAGGTTTTAATGTTGTTTGTATGTCTTTGTGGTGTTTTTAATATAATTTAAGACAGACCATGTGTAAATTCATAAGTCAACACAATTGCTGAGAATTTTCTCTTTAAAACAGTGAACGGTTTGAAATCGCTGGTGTTTCATGACGTCACAAATATACCTTGTAACCAATCACGTCAACATGTGATCATCCATGAGTGAATCTCTGAGCTGCTGTGAGTGAATGGAGGCGGGACTAATTTTAATATTCATAGAACTGCATTAAATTAGGCAAGGGTGTAGAGTTACATTCAAGCTATTGTAAGGCCTGAATAATTTTTTTCAAATATTTTCTTTTTTTAAATATGTCATTTTGGTGATAAAAGATGAGTTTAAAGGGATAAAATGATTGACAAGAGGGGGACTTTAATTATTGGGTAATTGATATACTTTACTTCTGAAAACATTTTTATTACCATATTTCACAGAAATACATATTTTGTCTTTAGGCTATGTATATGCTAACTTACAGTTAGTAAATAAACAGGTGTTTACTGTAACATTTTTTTTTCTCAATCTCAATTTTATTACATGATTGTAACTTGACCAAAAACATAATACTCATCCTCAGAAGAGGACTTTGATAAACCTGTATAAACACAGAAATAGGCTCAACAGATTTCTCAGGTTATGCTGGTTTTACATGCAATCAGATTGGTTTTACTGATAACAAAATAAAAAGATTCTAAATCTGAGCCATGTGTTGGGTTCTCCATCAAAAAGCATAGTTAAAACATAATCTTCTGAATTAGTCCCAAATTGTACTCAACATGGTGACGTGGAAATCTATCAGAACAGATTGCTATCATGTGGATACAAATCAGAATGTGAGGTATGCTGACCTCACATTTTGATCTTTAAATGATCAAGGATCCATGCAGAGATAGCTGAGAATTAAGAGAAATGGGGCGACATGGGGTCTGTACCACAAACTTTCACACAACCTCCAACAAACAAAAGAGGGAAGTACCTCTGTGTGACTGGCCCAAAGCAACTTCCTGTTTGTGGTTATGTAGCCAAAAACAAAGTGTGTAAGGGAACTGTCCTGCAGTTACAGCTCTATGGTGCATTACATGTGCGCTGGGTGTCTGTCCACACACTGTATCTCTGTACAATGCTGGGAAGCAGCTGTGGCCTCCCTAAAAAAGACAAGTGTGTAGAGCAACCAGCAGGTAAACATGTCGCGCAGGCATTTGGGGTTGAAATGTTTGGGGTGAAACTTTTGAATTCTACATTTTACCATTTGGTTCGCTCACAACTTCCTCTTCGCAACGTGAGTTTTACATCTACCATGTCTTAAAATGTTCTCATTCCAAACAGTAAGACGCCAAACATCTATTGTGAGATGAATCCAGAGGAGCAGGATGCATAAATCAATCGCTGATTCACTAAGGAAGCTATTAGACTACAATAGAACCACAATAGGACATTGTAGCAATTTTTGGTGGGCTGTCCTCCAGCAGCACCAGGAACACTTATATGCACAGACAGCCTTGAAGCTACAATGGCAGGATTCATTCAGTAAAATTGGAGACGTCAGCTGACATAAACCTGATACTAAGTGGTGTGATTGCGAGCTGTGGACCAACGTTCAAAAGTTTTGGGGTCAGTAAGATTATTAAAAAAATTTTTTGAAAGAAATTAACACTTTCATTCAACAAAGATGCATTAAATTGATTTTAAAAAAGTGAGTCATGACAGCAAATACATGCCATTTATATTATTTACTTTTTATTTATCAAAGGAAAAAAAAACATCACAGTTTCCACAATATATTAACTGCTTTTGACATTGATAATAGTGAGAAATGTTTCTTGAGCACCAAATCAGCATATTAGAATGATTTCTGTAGGATCATGTTAGACTGGAGTAATGATGCTGAAAATTCAGCATCAAAAATATTAAAATAGAAAACAGTTATTTAAAATTGTAATGATATTTCACAATATTACTGTATTTTTGAACAAATAAAGATAGCCTTGGTGAGCAGAATAGACTTTTAAAAGATTAAAAAATCTTATAGAGCCCAAACTTTAGAACAGGATTTTTTGTCTGAGAAACTTCTCATAAAATCAATAGGATTGCAGAATTGCAGTATAGGCATCATATTTATCAATGTTAAGTGGAGAAGACCGATCTAATAGTTCATCTTTGAGGTTCCTGCCATGTAAAATATTGAGTTTAAATAAATACTGTAAATAACGTCCTGTCTTTTGGTACTAAGAGTAATAAAGTATTTTGCACATCCTAAAGCTATTTACACCTCTGACTCTCTGTGAAGTGTGAGGTGATTTAGTGTGAACTGCGTGTGAACACAGCAAGAGAGACCTTCACCTATTTTGTCCAGGTTCCCCATCCGTCTATTGGTTTAAAGTAATCCAAGGTTTCCCAATCCATTCTAGTCCAGTCATTTTAACCCAAAGTGGGGGTCAACCTACAAATTGCAACAGAAGCAAACTCAACTGATTTTGTATCCTCAATATGTCCTGAGTAAGGAAAGAAAAGCCCCGAAGAATACCATTAGGGGAAAGTTTCGAAAAATACCCAAATATAGCCTATTTTTTCTCATGTGAATAGGATAAACATTTTAACCTTTAGACATCACCATGAAAATGACTGAGTTGATTACTTACATCAAGACAAACAAAAAATTTATTACACGTTTTTTTAATTGTTTGTTAACATGGGCAAACGGTGCATAATCTAATTAAGTATGTGCTAATTTGCATAGATAACACAACATATCTAAACATTGGGTATAGCCAGGTGAAAATATCTTGTTGACATCTTACAGTAAAAGACTATAGAGGCAAACAAATGTCACCAGAGATTCAGTCATTCATTCAAGGTCTACTCGACTGTCACTAAGCTGTCACTCAGGTAAGAAAGATTTACTTTTGTTTCTCCTACATAGATTAATTTGATTGTTTGATCCAACCACTTTTTATTTTACCTACCTTTTGTCTTCTGCATTCTCATTACCCGTGTCTCCTGTTCTTCCCTCAGACTCATCCCCCAGGAACAGTCTCACGGATCCAGCCCCAAACCCCAACTCTGCAATAAAGGCTGGTTTCTAAAGTACTTCTTCCTGCCTCCATGTATTAATGTTCATGGGTAGCCTAAATAGGTTCCATCCAACAAGATGTAACAAGACATCTTCACCTGGCTATACCCAATGTTTAGATCTGTTGTGGTATTGATCCAAATTAGCATATACGTAATTAGATTATGCACCGTTTGCCCATGTTATCAAACTATTTAAAAAAAACTTGTAATACATTTTTTGTTTGTCTTGATGTAAGTAATCAACTCAGTAATTTTCATGGTGATATCTAAAGGTTAAAATTTTTACCCTGAGAAAAAGAATGAATAGGCTATATTTGGGTCTTTTTCGAAACGTTCCCCTAATGGGATTCTTCTGGGCTTTTTTTTCCCTTACTCAGGACATATTGAGGATACAAAATCAGTTGAGTTTGCTTCTGTTGCAATTTGTTCAACCTTTTTTCATAAAATGACTGGACTATTCCTCCAGGACCCCCTGCATGGCACATTATTACGCCTCACTAATCTTGCACACGCAACTACTAAAAAGATGATGAGTTGAATCGGGTGTGCAAGAGCTGCAGTAATGGACAGAGAACTAAATCAAGACCAAAATACTACTTCCTTTGTCTGTTTATGAGGTTTATTTCTAATCATCCACTGCAGCACATGTACAATTGTTTACATAAAATATGTCTGCAAAGCATCAAGAATAGTCAGTTTATTTGCGAAAATACTGAGTGGAAGTGAACTGTAAACTGGACTGATATCTTCGCCTCAGTGTTTTCTTTAGGCAGGACATTCACACTGCTTCATCTGTCTTTGACCATCACAATGGCTTCTCAACCACACTAATATTGCTTCCTTTGTGCTTAAGTTTCATAATAAATAAGCATTTGCTATAAGAATGTTGGGAACCAAACAATTTTGGTTACCATTAACTTCCACAGTGGAGAAAAAAAATCTCAAAATACCTTAGACATTTCTCAACATATCTTCTTTTGTGATCTGCTGAGGAAAGAAAGTCACCCAGCTTTGGAGCTACATGAGGGAGAGTGAATGATGACAGAATTTTTGGGTGAACAATCCCTTTAATACTATATGTTTAAGAGTTAGACATAATATTGTTTAAGAACACCACTGATTTTTTGAACGATTTTTACATGTTTATGCATCAAAATCACTATGGTACCATTTTACCTTATTTCACCCAAACATTTAAATTTTTTCATAATTTACTCACCCTCATGTTGTTCCAAACCTGTATGAGTTTCTTTCTTCTGTTAAACACCACTGACTTCCATATACATTTTTTTCTTCCAAAATATGGAATTCAATAGGTGCCGACTGTCTGGTTGCAACATTCTTCAAAATATCTTCTTTTGTGTTCATCAGAAGAAAGAAACTCATACAGATTTGGAATAACTTAAGGGTGAGTAATTGTAATGTTTTTATTAATTAATAATAAACCATTGTTTCTAATAATCACGAGTCCCAAAACAATTGTAGGAAACTTTGATTTATATCTCTGATATGCCACCTATGAGCAGTCCTTCACACGAGAGTTTTCTTTCTACTACAATACGATAATTACTTTGCAGTATGTTACTTATTTACAAGTGTATCAATAAAGCCCAGCAGTGTGACTGAGACAGATATGTTAATACAATTAAACCTGCACTGATCAAAAGGTCTGGAGTGGCGATATTTACTTGTTTGCAAAAAAATCATTGTAAGCATACTGTCAGACATTTTTGGAGTGCTATTGTGAGGAAAAATATTTTAAATGTTTTCAAGTGGCCCATTATACCATTTAAGCGGCTTGCTGGCCTCACTTCCACATCTAATGGATTATGATGGATTATCCTGACACATAAAACCTCCATAAATATCTAATTAAAGGGTCTTTAGCCATAGAAAACTGTAGTGCACATTGCCGACTGGAATGTTGTGGTTTGTGGGTTTCACTCGATCCCCCACAGATATGAACAGAAGTCCACGACAGACTACTCACAGGAAAATACCTACTGTTCTTTTTAGCCTTACAAATGAAAAATATCACAATCATTTTTAATAGACTCACTGAGCACATTTTTATGGAAGCTTGTTTCCGCCACAGAATAAAACATTTAAAAAGATATTTGCGACTTTTTATCTCGCAATTCTGACTTTTTATCTCAGAATTGCCAGATATAAAGTCAGAATTGTGCGATATAAAGTCGCAGTTGCGTGTTATAAAGTCAGAATTGCGAGATATAAACTCACAATTGCGAGAAATAAACTCACAAATCTGACTTTTTCACAGAATTGTGAGATTTAAGCTCGCAATTGTGAGTTATAAAGAAAAGGAAATAAGATAATTACTGATTTTTTTCTCAGTTTATCTCACAATTCTGACTTTATAGGCTACACAATTGCGACATTAGCCTATATCACACAATTCTGAGATAAAAAGTTTTGGGGCCCAATTCTCCCCTTCCGACAATCCTATAAATTATCTTGATTGATTACCCGATTATCTTGATGGTTCTACAGATTATCTTATCAAATTTCCCTGTGGTGTGAGGTGTGTTAAAAGTGACTGAATCTGCTCGGATGAACGTCGGGGTCGCACCAATCTCAAATCGCAAATATCCACGATGTTGACTATTTACGATCAGAAATCCTGCTGTGTGGGGGAAACCCAGAGGACTAATGGAGCCTTCACGTGCTATATGGAAAAGATGATATTTTCCACTTGTGAACTGGTACCAGTGTGTTGTGTTCAAGTGCTTTTGTTGTCGTAATGTGGTTAAAAGATGGACTCACAGATCCAGACCTGTTATTTGGCTAAAACTATTTTAGATTATTACTAGGAGGCTCCTATTGACTGCTAGCTAGCATCTGCTCTGGGTAGATAGGTAACACCAAACCATAATGGTATTTTTAAAACTGACACTGAGTGTTAACACATTATATTACAATTGTTAATGACACAACATTGTATAGGCTACAAAAACTATCCGCTAACAGTAGCAAAAAACTACTAGTTCTGTAAAATGCTTACCATTCACGACTCTTGCGTTGCTCTCCGCCATTTTGAAAAGGTCAAAGGTTATCTCATCTCGGCAACTCGTGCATCAAAATATTCTACGAGCTGCCCAGTGGAAAATACCACATGAGGGGGTGTTCATGTGCATTTTCCACGTCGGCTTTTGGTATTTACCATAATTACCATAGCACTTGAAGGCTCCTTAACACGTATGCACTCTGTAAATTTGTCACGTGGAACGAAACGATACCCAATCAGAAAGCAAGCTGACAGAACACGGAGGCATAACACGACTTAATCTAAACCTTTTGATTTTCCCCCGCAAATTTCAAACACTATTATCGCCCCTTCTTATTACCTGCCATCTGCCATGTTTTTGATTTATTTTAGATTTAGTTTTCCGATTATGATTTAGTTTTTGTGATATTTCCCGTGTTCACAGTCATTTGTGATAATCTGTTAGTGTGTGGTGTGCTGTCTTGGTCACTGAACAAAACTGTTAAATCTATGATTTTTTTTTTTTTATCGTCATGCTTGTGGTTTCTCACATTTGGAAAATCTGATTCTAGTGTGGGCCAGCCTTATAAGGGAGGCCTTGTCTGTGCTCTCTGGGATGATTTATCAGATTTAAAGAGTCAGTTATGAAATGATTCTCTAAAACTGAGCTGGCTGGTGTGTTGAAGTCATTCAGAAACTCATGGAATTAAGACAACCTGCTAACTTGACAAAATGAAATACACTAATCGAAACACCAAACAAAATCAAACACTGCAAGCACATGCAGGTGCCAGATAGGATGTCAGTTCTCACGCTTCTGATGCCAGCCTTGAGTGTGGGAAGTGTTTTTGCATGTCCACACACAACTCCAATTATCTCCTTATCGTGAGCACCTCCTCTGCAGCCTCTAGTTTTCCCTGGCCCTCAGGTCACACTACATCTTGAGACATTTCCCGCACACCCTCACCTTACCTGAAGCCTTTTGACATACAGACACAAATACGCAAACACACGGGTGTTAAAATATACAAGTCACACCCTTTGCTTACTAACTCTACAAACACACCAGTCTTCTTATGAGTTATTAAGTTTAACTGAATTATAATGGATGCTGTCATCATTTACTCAACCTCATGTCGTTCTTTCTTCTGCTGAAAACAAAAGAAGATATTTTGAAGAATGCTCTAACCAAAGAGTTTTGGTACCATTGACTTCCATTGAATGGGGGTAAAAACTGAAATTCTAAATTTATTTCTCAAAAGAACATTTTATAACCATAATTTCCAGAAGATTCAATATTTTAGCTGCTGTGTAAATGTTAAACAGGACAAATATATAAATACAAATGAAATCCTACTGTTCTTAAACTAATCATAAATGATAAAATATTTATTGGTTCTTTTCACTGCTCTTAGCCTTAGGAATGGCTCTTGGACATCAGGACGATACACTGGTGCATCATCTATTTTTTTTTAGCTTTTAGACTGGAGGACCTATAGTTTTTTGGATCCAGTGCTACAGAAAGTTACTAAAACAACTAGCCCTTATTTTTCCAGCTTGAATCTCTGTTCCAATTGTCATTGCTAAATTGTGCAATCCAGAAACATCTAACCCAGTGGTGTAATAGATGCTTTCTCGTAAGGAGAATGATGATTACTTACATTGAAAGGCTTCACCGAACCTTACACAATAATAATGAAAGTCCCTTTTAAAGACAAGCCAGTCAGTGGCTATTGGTTCTACATCTCCTTAAAGGGATAGTTCACCCCAAAATGAAAATTCTGTCAGTAATTACTCACGCTCATGTTGTTCCAACCCTGTAATACTTTTGTTTATCTTCGGAACACAAATTAAGATATTTTTGATTAAATCTGAGAGCCGGATCACTCCTCCATAGGCTTAAGGGATTGAAACTTAGAAGCCTATTTAGAAATACTGAAACAGTTTAGCAAAATTAGGTCCAGTTAATGCATGTGCGCATTCAAGAGCAAACAGTCAGGCAACGTTACAATTTTCCCCATTCATTTCCCCATTTTTTATTGGTCCATCTACCCCTTTAACAATACATTCATTCTCTGGTATTTCTCTTTGGAAGAACCAAATTTTAGGGGGTTTTCTGAAGAAAACAAATGTATTCTATTTAAATATATTCTAAAAAGTTAATCAATGTAAATGCATGTGACTGAAAGGACACTGTAAATGCCCTTCCATCATAACTGCTAATTATACACTGTCTATCTTTTCCCTAACCTGTCATAAGCTGAACACTCATTGGTCAAGATAAAATGTAGTTCACTCAGATGTGCTCAGTACGTGGTCTTGAGCAGGCTTAGTAAAAAGTCATTCACAGTCTGAGGGTCTGGAGTTTATTCTGTCACATACATTGGAGCATAACTGCAAAGCATGTCCAATTTCTCTCCCCTTGTCACTTTAAAAATCTGCTATATTTCTCCTGTGGTTCACAGCTATAGAGCACAGGGACTTTCCATTTGTGTTCAGAGAAAGTGTGAAAGTGAAAAAAACTGTGTTGTGATTCATTACTGCATGTTCCGGCTTTGCATTGCACAATTCTTAAAAAAAAAAAAAAAAAAAATAGAAAGAAAGAAAGAAAGAAAGAAAGAAAGAAAGAAAGAAAGAAAAAAAGATAGCAACAGCCTATTTTTATAAATCCACAGAGATGCAATTAGGGCCTCTCAGCTCTTAATGAAATTAGGACCTTTTCCCTTTTGAGATTTGTTATTTTCATGCTTATAATATTGGCCAGTGTCAAAAACAAACTTTTTATTTATTTATATTTATTCATTTAGGGGCAATATTTGAACCATGGTTTTTCAGAGGCATTTTAACTTGAGCATATAAAACAGCACGTCATGCATTTATGTTAAATACTTTAACTGAATCAGTTAATTCAAACTTATGATGTTACTGACGACATCAATTACAGCTCTCTGCTTCTCTGTTTAACAACAGTCACCTGGTTGAACACTAAAGGCCAACTAGTGTCTGCAGAGGCACTAGTTCCTAAACTGGGGAGATATTGTAATATAACTATGGGGGAATTTTTGCCCCAAAATTGTAAATGTTTGAAGCCATTGTCCTTGCTTATTTTTTGACCCTAACATTGGCTGATACCTTTCTGAACATAAAAGACTGGTTCAGAACTAAATCAAAACAATAAAAATGTATGGTGTCAAAACCCCAAACCTCAGTGACAGCATGTTGGATAATAAATGTAGGCCTAACTATTTCCACTTTTTCAATAACCATCATCATCATGCAAATCGAATTAAGAAAAATCTGTTTCAAGATATGGATAATAATTAGTCTATGTTACTACAGGAGGAGTTTTTGTACTAAAAGTGATATTCTCATCAATAAAACAACAAGCACAAAAAAGTGTAGCCTATATGGATGACAAAAACTCACATAGGCTATAACTCATTATCATAATAAATAACTCTTCAAATTATCACACTTTATTTATTTATTTTAAATAAATTGGACTGGATCCCCCATAGGTGCAGTGTAGGCTTTAGATTAAATTGAAAAAGTCGATATTTGATATATTTCGATGGTTACTAAAATATTACTGTAATTTAAACAACAACATATATCAACTCATTAAAATTTTGGTGCTGAGATTTTCCCGCTTACATGTTTTGAAATCCCCAACCGCGTTAAAAGGGTGGGCGTGTTTTTCCCACTGCCATTTCAGAAAGTTTGTCAAGTAAATGAATAGCTAAGGCTCCAGCTCGTGAAGTGGTGTGGCGGAAGGAGCCTCAGGATGAGAACAGGAGAATGAAGCCTTGAATACATGATCATTCACTCAGCTGAGACTGCACGAGCAGCACCGGAGTTCGCGAGGACAAGCCACAAGTGCCATTTTTGGATCTATTCATTATACTTACGTGATTTATTTCCTTTTCTTGAACAGACCAATGTTGGATATATGTTAAGCCTGCGTGGAATCCCACAACTATCAATAAGAAGGAATGCATCTTTTCCTCGTGAAACTAATTCTTCTGATATCACTCATTACTTTGACGCAAGGTAGGCTACGTTTCATTGGAAGATGCTTTCTTCGTTATCAGACAAGTAGCAATTTCTACACGATCTAACATTAGGATTTATATGATTACTAATCAATAGCCTAAGTTAATGTCTGACATTTATTGTAAAATGTCAGAAAGAAGTTCGAGAAGAAGTCACTTGTTGCGCACTGATGTCTGCACGCAGCCTAGGCTACTCACTTATTTCAAACCACAGAAAGAGCAGGCATAATTTCGTTTGATATTCTGTAGACTAAAATTGAACTTTGTTACCTGTAACTGTATCAAAAATGATATGTGTTATCAAAATATTTTGGACTGTTAACTTGTAACTAGTGTAACTTTACCGAAAATATATTCTTTTTTTTTAGTAACAGATGGATATTGTATTTTTCGCTCGTCACTCGTAATATAGATTTGAACTGACTAAGCTGTTTTTGAATATCTGTCCCTCCGCATGGCGGTTTATAGCCTAAGTAGTTTTCGGTGCAAATATTGATCTAGCGCAGTTTGAGTAAAGTTTCAACAGTTTTGCCGTTAGATGCTACCTAACTTGTATTTATGGCAAGCCGTTTGTATTCCCTGCTACTAACTAGAATCTTTATGTTAGTAGTAGCTTACTTATTTTAAAATACTAAGTAATCCATTAGTGAGTATCCTTTTCAAATTTTATTGTTAACTATTTCCTCCATGTTTATTCCAGTTGTGACAAGTATCAATTCAGTTGCTAACAAGTAGCCCACATATTCATTACACAGCCTACTAATACTTATTCCATTGGTTTTAGTCACTATCCTAATGCATATGAAAAAAAAGCAATTTAACTTTAAAGTAGTATAGCATCTAATGGATAGTTAGTGAAATAAAAATAACACTAGTCACTGTTGGATTGCTTAAAAGCAATTAAAAATAAGTAATAGGAAGATACATGATACTAGTCACTTTTGGATTGCTTAAAAATAATTAAAAATAAGCAATAGGATGCAATAAGGTCAAGTAACTAAAAATAGATATTCGTTGGTTTTAAGTAATACATGTTAAAGCTGCTTGCCATAGTACATTCCCCAGAACAGCTGCTGTCCAGTCCCTCTGTCCACAAACATCACTTTAAGGTGTTAGGATTCACACTTTCTTTCTGGATTCTACCCAGTATGTAACTCACTTTTGCTCAGTTTGGAACCAAACTTACAAATCAAGAAAATGTAATAAATATTATTATTAATTTAATATATATATATTAAAAAGCAAGCTTTCTTAATTCTAGTCTTTTTTAAATTAAGGATAATACTACTCTTGGAAATATGTAATAGATCGAGATGATATCAAATCATGAAACACTCAATAGAAATGTATTACCCTGTTTCTGTGTTTCCAGGCCTGGAATGTTCGGAAAAATGCCAAAATAATGGTACATGTGAACCTACTGCAGACGGGAGAGGAGAATGCAAGTGAGTAATTAGAACTCAATTACATAAAGCTGCTGCGTCTGAACCATATTGAAACCCTGGATGAATTTAATTTGATGTTTTTGAATTGCACTAATCACTAATATGAGATTTCCTTTTGATCCGGTTCCAAAAGTTTTGAATGCCGTGTACAAACAATTGCATACCAAAACACATGCGATCAATTTGAATTCCAGCCTCGCAAACAAAAGCAAAGTGTGCTTCTCTCCTTGAAGAACATGGCCTCAGCTAATGAACGACATACACAACCTCTGATGAAGAAAGTCTAGGGCATCACCCCCCAAACCCCCCTCCGGCTGGTCGTGAGTACGGGCCACTTCTGCAGCCCAAGTCTCGTAGACATCCAGAGCCCTAAATCTTATTTCACTTTTCTTTTATGGAACGACAGCTGGGGTTTGCCAGAAGCCCGGCAATCATTGTTCTCCAGTCTAGATTAATTCTGTGTGACTAATCTGTTTGTGGCTTCCCAGAATGCCTGAGTCCCCCCCCCTCCCCTTTCGCACCCTGCCTCTGTTCGGGTGTTTTGTCCTATTTTGAATGGCCATTCACTCTCTGTGATTTACATTAGAAGGACAGATGGCAGTAGAGTGTAATTGGACTGGATGTTTTCATAATTGGTAGCATTGCACCAGTGGAAAATCGTGAGCAAACAGGTTGCCTCAGCGCGCATAGCATCACATAACTCTCCTTTCTCTACTGCACCCAAATGTACGCTCGCAAACAAACGCAATGGTGGACTGCTACTTTCTTCTGATTGTGTTGGTTGATTTTCTAAAAGGGTTAACTTCTCTTTGACCCTCTGTACTTTTTTTACTTGCATTCAGCAGTGATGTGAATGAGGGATTGGGTTGCAAGCATTTGGCCAGGGTAGCATTGTCTTTCTCCGGCTATCAATGAGTTTATCAGGGTGGCTATGAAGGAGCACTATTTGAAATGGGATGGTGGCGGCTCTGTTTTTTGGCCTCCCTCAGTGGACTGCGAGCACATGGAGCCGTGCTGGCTGTGGGCCACATCTTAATTCTGTCTGGCAGCCTCCCTGCCTTAGTCGGGCCACAAAGCCACCATTGTGCCCTATCATACTCAGATTCCACTAATTAAACATGGAGATACAAACGAAGGCCGCTCTCCCGCTCAGGATTGCACGTTACTAAGTCTAGTACCTTTTATCTATTGTTCAAATGCAACTGGTGGACAGACCGCTTGGGTCTCTAACATGTCTTGGGAAAAAGGGAGTTCGGAGGTCAGTTTTGGCCACACTGTCCCTCTAATCAAATGGATCCATTGTGAAAGCCCTCAAATTCTTTGTGACATACTTTGCTCTTTTAGTAGCCACACTGTAAATAGTCAGAAAGTGTAGAGGTTCCCTTAAAGGGGTAGTTCACCCCAAAACAAAAATGATGTCAACATTTAGCCTAATCACCATGTATCTCCAAACCTGTATGGCTTTTTTTCTTCTTCTGTAGAACATAAAGAAGGTATTTTGAAAAATTTACATAAATGAAAGTCACTTGGGACCAATTTGGTTTTGACTTTCAAAAGCATTAGTGTTATTATTCCTCAAAATATTTTCTTAAAAATTACTGAATGTAGTCAGGTTGATTCAGTAATATAAAAAAAAACACATTTCTACATTATATTACACATAAGTTCTTCTTCTTAATAATAATAATAATAATAATATTATTAATAATATTTACGTATTAAATAACATTTACCTACATAAAAGTAGTTAATTGTCCCATAAGAGACAATTTATGTTTCTTGACCAAATATGTTTACTGTGCTTGGGCTCCTGATACGCACTTGTTTTTATTGTGAAAATTGTTATTAGTTAATGCAGTTTTAATAAGTAAAAACAAACTGCACATGCCGAAAAAAGTGAACATGCACAGATTTATTTTATTTCTTAAATCTGACCCCTAAAAATTACATTTATTGGTTTCATTTAGTCAGTCACATTAAATGTTTTTTTTTTTAAACTTGATTTACTTGAAAATTATTTAATTTAAATGCAAAATACATATTATTACCTGACAAACATTTTATTACAGTGCAATAATTTAATGTGGCACTTCAAGAGTAAAATTCATGTATAGTTTAACTGCAGGGAGATCATTTTAAATCAAGTGCTGCTCATCTAATCTTACTGTATATTGTTCTGGAAAAATATGTTGGATCTACTTGACATTCCATGCCAGGAATACCAAACACTCATATCTGGCACTCTGACAGGCTCGTAAAGGAGTGAGTGAGCCGTTATCTTTGACTCTTTGGCAAGGCCAGAAGTCCAACTGACAGTAATACAAACCAGCTTCCACATCTGAATTCCTTGTATGTATGAGGGACGGCAGATTCGAATCAAAAGGATTAGTGTTCGACAAGGAGATGAGAGATGCAAGGCTGGAGGGAGATGAGTAAAAGTTCACATGCGAACTTCAGACCTTCCGACTCAGTCTTTGATGGTCGGGTGTTGATGTAATGTGCAAAAAAAGCTTACTGTCTTCCTATTGGGTCCCCATAGAGTCATAAAGATTTGAATAAAGAGCTAAAGTGACTGATATAGGTGGGATACACATTGTTTAACTCATCACTAACATATGATCTAAATGTTAATTTCACACTTGAGGCTTAGTTACATAATTGTAGTTTAGTTCTGTTTTTGTAGTTTGGGATTATGACTTTTTGTGTTACAGGATTAAGCTCCTCGCTCTGAAAATATGTATTATAGAAACTGTTACTATTTAGAAATTCTTATGTTGAAAACAGCTGCTTAATAATTTGTTTGAAAACAGTGATACATCAGGATTCTTTGATGAATGTAACATTATAAATGTCTTTAGTGTCAATTTTGATCAATTTAATGTGTCCTTGGTGGATAAAATGTATTATTTTTATCAACAACAAAAAGAGTTTCTAAGGTACAAGTTGCCAGAATTGTAATTTACACCCTGGGCCATGTGGTGTGTCTAATGAATTAAGCCAGAATGGCCACTTGTTAGTTCAGGACAGTTTCAATACAAGCTCTGTTTGCTTTCAAGTGATGAGTTCCTCTGAGTTCCTCACTGCATTTAGATACAGGAAATGGACACCAGAGCCAAAGAAAGAGAAGTTATAGTCTCTATCATATCACTACAGATTCCTAATGTCTTCACGAAGATGCTGGGTGTCCCATTCTTGGCATGAGCTTAAAGGGTTAGTTCACCCAAAAATGAAAATTTAGTCATTAATTACTCACCCCCATGCTGTACCAACCCCGTAAGGCCTTCGTTCATCTTCGGAACACAAATGAAGATATTTTTGATTAAATCTGAGAGCTGGATCACTGCTACATAGGCTGCCTAAGGGACTGACACTTGACGGTCCAGAAAGTCATTAAAGAAAATGTTTAAATATTCCATGTGCCTACAGTGGCTCAACTATAAGTTTATCAAGCGACGAGAATACTTTTTGTGCGAAAAAACAAACAAAAATAACGACTTTATTCGACTATTCCTTTTCTTCCTTGTGGGCCTGAAACGAGACTTCAAGAGATTTCCACGACGCATGCGCGAGAACTGAGATGAGGATGTTCTTCTTCGACTCCTTCTTGTTACCGGCTGCTCACCGCTTAGAAGTATTACCGCCACCTACCGTATCCACCTTATTCCTGCGCCCCATGACGCTTTGCGCGAATTATGGGTGTAACTTCCGTTAAGATGTAAACAATCAGTGAAAGGCTCGCTCTATGATCGCAATACGTTAAAAAAGTGTCACAATGAGATGACATTAATCGATTCACCCTTCAATCATCGAACATTAAAATGAAATTTAAAAGTTTAAAAGAATCAACAGACCAAAAATAGCCCCAAAAGCGCGAGTCTTTGGTTAAATATCACTGTAGTAGGCAAATATATATATATCTGTATTGTATAACAAGCCTTAATCAAAAATGTGCATTAACTTCAGCATTACGTGACGCTACATCAAAGTGATTTCCGTCATTTTGACAGATTATAGATTGCATTTACCTGTGAAAACAAACCTGGAAAGAGACGTGAGGATTTGAGGAGAATAAGGAGAGATTCTTCGTGCATTCCAGTGAATTATTAATGGAATATTGTAAATTAAATTCGGGAGAACAGACCACAAATGTGCCGTACATGTTGTCCTTTTTCATACTTTTACAGCGGATTGCAAAGGAAAAAATAAAAATCATCATGAGGAAAAGAAAGCAGCGACTGAAAAGAGCTTGTTATAACATGTCACGCTAAAATACCAAGTATAACGTTATTCTCATGATGTCTGAAAATAAATTATGAAGGAAAATTGACAGCTCATCCAGTCAAACTGACGGATAAGCTTTATTTGTAGGGCAACCTTATGATTGGAAATGAATTGTTTCAGCCTTTTTGAATGGAAGTTCCCCAAACCGGAAGTGCCGCCCATAATTAAAAACGCAGTAAGCTCGTCAGGAATAAGGTGGATAAGATGACGTGTTGGAAGCACAAAACTTTCTGTTTACAAGCAGAGGAAGACGCGCGCTGTACATACTGTGATAAATAACAGATTCGTTTGTGTTTGTAGGATGGAAGGAGACACGGGGTCGGCGAATACTGGGAGTTGTGCACTTTTATTTAAGAGGCTTTTTCCCCTTTTCAGCGCGTAATCACGCTCAAACAAAGATTAACTCAGAATATAACAAAGGCAAAATAAACAGTAGACAATAATTCTCTTCCCGCTGGACACAGCTTCAGTGGACACAATTCCAATATCACTCTTTCCGCTGGATACAGCTTCACGTGTCAAGTTTCAGCAACACTCCGTTCACTGGTCACAGCTTCTCACGCGTCGTGCACAAGCTCCCAGCCTCTCTCTCCTAATGCTGTCAGCACGGCCCGCTTATATGCGGTCTCCTCACGCCAATTACTGAAATCACAAACAGGTGTTTGTCATTTGAACTTGACCCACTTACTCACCGCTCGGCTCCGCCCTCGCTCTCCCGCTACAGACTTCGCTGAACCACGCCCCCCTCGCCACACATACGCTTTTCAATTCGACACTTAATGTGCTGTAGGTCTCGCTATATTATATACAATGGTTAAAAAGTCGAAATCAGTAGACATATTTACGAATTGAAACGCGTATGTACAGCGCGCGTCTTCCTCTGCTTGTAAACAGAAAGTTTTGCGCTTCCAACACGTCATCTTATACGGTAGGTGGCGGTAATACTTCTAAGCGGTGAGCAGCCGGTAACAAGAAGGAGTCGAAGAAGAACGTCCTCATCTCAGTTCTCGCGCATGCGTCGTGGAAATCTCTTGAAGTCTCGTTTCAGGCCCACAAGGAAGAAAAGGAATAGTCGAATAAAGTCGTTATTTTTGTTTGTTTTTCCGCACAAAAAGTATTCTCGTCGCTTGATAAACTTATAGTTGAGCCACTGTTGCGACATGGATATTTAAACATTTTCTTTAATGACTTTCTGGACCGTCAAGTTTCATTCCCTTAGGCAGCCTATGTAGCAGTGATCCAGCTCTCAGATTTAATCAAAAATATCTTCATTTGTGTTCCGAAGACGAACGAAGGCCTTACGGGGTTGGTACAGCATGGGGGTGAGTAATTAATGACTTAATTTTCATTTTTGGGTGAACTAACCCTTTAATGTCAGCATAATATCTCGACTAACCAAAATTACCAGTGTTGGCAAGTTGAAATCTGATTCTTCCTCATTTCTATCTGGAATTCAGCAAACTTTGATTGTACATTCTGTTATTGGTTGCTAGATTGTGTTCTGTATGTACAGCTGGCCAAGTACAAAAAAAATTCAGCGAAACACACCAGGCGTGTGTTGTTTTTGTTTGATGCTTTTGACCTGAGCCATCTGTCTGTGGAACACTGCATTACAAGTTATCAGTATCAAGGTAAATAATTCACCATGTACAATGGCCGCTACTTACAGCATAATAGCCGCTAATGCCTGTGGTTTTGCCATTCATCCCTGGCAGTGGCAGATGTTTGAAAGTTTCTCCACATTGTCACACTGTCAGAGGGATTGACGAGTATATTCTAATAAATAAATCCTCTTCCTGTTAAATGTCCAGCATCGTTCCACTCAACATGACTTCTAGTGCCATGAAGGACATCTGAAAACATTAACCTAGTACCCGGCCTCATAAAATCACCAGGAGCAGCACTCATTGTAAAAGTATTGCGTTCGTTAATGGCTGCTTCCTGTCCCTCACTGTCGTTCCCATAGGGTCCCTCAGTACAAGGGACAAATAAACACAGGCGTAATGAACACTAACAGATGTGTGCCTGGAGGATCAGGTCTCATCCAGTGATTACAGAGAGAGTGCGAAGAGCCCCAGGCCATAGTTTCATAATGAACAGACAAAACTCAAAGAAACTCAGAGTTAAACTCCCCACTACAGGAAATTAGGGTTTAAAAGAGAGTAGATTTTGCGTTATTGTTGTATTGCTTCAGGGGACAAACCAGGTCAGTGATGCAGCCCCCTCCTTAACAAAACGTACAGGTAGACTCGTCACACAAACAACTAATACTAGCTCATTGCCTGTAGGAATGTTCTGGGTTCATTACAATTTAAGCTTTATTGACGGTATTTGAGGCATAATTTTGACAACCACAGTAATGGTCATTTCAATTAGTTTATCAGTTTTTGTAATAGAACAATAGGGGGCACTAAACATTAAAATAATATACATTTAATAGAATAGAATAGGTTAAATATTTAACAAATCTGTAAATATAGTTTAAATTAATGTAAAAAATAATTTAAAAATAAAGTACAGATTAAAAAGTGAAACAAGAGCACTAGGGCTGGGTAAAAAATATTGATTTCTCGATATTAATCGATTCTCATTTTTACGAACCGATATCGATTCTTAAATCTCAAGAATCGATTAGTCATCCTGTTTTCATTTGATGATCGCGTAGAACATTGTATTGCGCATCCCATCCAATAAATCGAAATAATCTTTGTGCTTTGTGACTATTATTATGAAATAAAGTCTCAAATTTCGAATTACGTCCATTTTCTTACGAAATTCAAAAACATAAATACCGTTTTGGCGCTGTGGCGTGAGATCGCTTTGGCTCAGCTCAAGAGAAGCAGCAGCACGGAGCGCACATGATCTCATTCTCCTCTTCCGCCTTAATAATACCAGTTACTCCGCCTTAATAATACCAGTTACAGCGCCAAATAAACATCAATGAGCATCTGAAAGTGTGTTAAAAGATAGAGTACAACTTCGAAATCCGTATCATGTTACGTGGTATCGCTCAATCAGTGTTTCATCCGTGGAAAGACGTCAGTTAAACAGCAAGTAAACAATGGCATGTGACGTCACATTTACCTCAGAAAAAACATTAAACTTAGTAACTTAGTCAGTTAGTCAGCTAGAAAAATAACTCTAGAGAGGAGAATTTTGCTAAATATATGCACCATATTACATATTCATTATAATTTTTAATGTTCTTCAATATTTAATGCATGTTTGAATAAATCTGGCAAGTTTTTATGACAGCCACCATTTAAATGTTTATATTTCATATAACTTTCTTATTATAAAAATAAATAAGTGTAATTTAAGTGTTTGTATAGCTTCAAATCAGTTATCAGTTTTTACCTTCAAAATTATAGTAGGCTAATGAAGCCTAGTAGGCTACAACTGACTCCCATAGTTTACAGCATTAGTTGAGAGATTTGTTTTCCTTGAAAAAATTTGCCATGTATTGTACCTGATATCCAAAATAATCAATTTTGAATCGAATCGAATCGTAATCGAAATCGAATCGAATTGCAAGCTTGTGAATCGAAATCGAATCGAATTGTGAAATTTGTGTCAATACCCAGCCCTAAAGACCACCATAAAAGTATCACAAAGATGGTCCATACAGCTTGTGTTCTATATTCCAAGTCTTCTGAAGTCATATGATAGCTTTCTGTTATAAACAGACAAAAATTTAAATTGGTTCTGCTAATCTTCCCCTCCAGTGAGCTGTTAAAGGGTTAGTTCACCCAAAAATGAAAATTAAGTCATTAATTACTCACCCCCATGCTGTACCAACCCCGTAAGGCCTTCGTTCGTCTTCGGAACACAAATGAAGATATTTATGATTAAATGTGACAGCTGGATCACTCCTCCATAGGCTCCCTAAGGGAATGAATCCTGACGGCCCAGAAAGTCAATGAAGAAAATGTTTAAATATTCCATGTGCCTACAGTGGCTCAACTATAAGTTTATCAAGCGACGAGAATACTTTTTGTGCGAAAAAACAAACAAAAATAACGACTTTATTCGACTATTCCTTTTCTTCCTTGTAGGCCTGAAACGAGACTTCAAGAGATTTCCACGACGCATGCGCGAGAATTGCGATCTCCTTCAACTACTTCAGTTTTGTTGTAAATCTCTTGAAGTCTCAGAAGATGCATAGTCCAGTGCAGCGGCTACACATTGTCATGTTGTAAAATTTAAATAAGACAACATCTCTATTGCAAACACCTCCATGTTGTGGTTGTTTTTGTGTTTGGTGTATGCCTACCAACGCAACGTCATTGCCATAGAAGCTAATGCAGATATTCCGGAAAACGAAAGAGTCTGCATGGACACACAAATTGGATCTGAACAGTTGCGATACACAGTGTGGACGTCAATAATTTAAGATCAGATTTCAATCGGATACACAAATAATCGGATTTGGACTGACAGTGTGAACGTAGCCTAAGTAACCTATCAAAGGTTTCTATTTACAACATGTTTTTAAAGTGCTGATCATTGTAGCCAATCACAGAAATATCTGTTGAGCGCATGAATGCAGTGGCCAATCAGAGTGGCCAATCTTTGCTCGCTTTCTTTTTATAACCCATTTACGATTTAATAAAAGTTTTGTTTATCATCCAGCTCAGTATACACTGCAAAGTTTCTAGATTTACAACTGTATTTAAAAACACGATTGAATCCGAAACTGCATTGAATGACAGTGGTATAACCATAGCAACAGATGGGACAAAACAATCTGATTCTGCATTTTGACATAATTAATTAATAATTAATTTCTATGGTAATCAATAGACCTTAACGTGTATTAAACCTGTAACATCCTTTAATTAGCTTACACTTGTAGCATGATATCCAAACAACACAATGCTAATTTAGACATTCATTCATTGTCTATTTACAGTGTCAAGCATGAAAGGGCTTACAAGTTAAACTTTAACTTTTTTGTTGTGAGAGACGGACAACCCCCATTCACTTTGTGACCTTTCAATGGCAGATGGCAGATTGGAGCGCAGTGGGTGGAAACCCCCTGTGTTTCATCTGGCTGAGGGTCAGGTGTCAACAAAACATCTGCTCTGGCCTGGGCGAGCATTTCAGCGCTGGTAAAACACTGTTGTCATGGGCTACCGGTGGCCACAGAATGAATCCCACATCATAGTGAAGGTAGAATAACAGTATGGGGTCATTCTCTGGTCACAGAATCAAACACGAACTAGGGCTGTTTACAGAATCTGTGATTTATTTTTATGGGCTTTTTCTGTCTGAGTTGGATGGAGATTTGCAAACGGAGAGATTTTCACCTAGGTTAAAAAGGATCCTGCAGTTTTAATATGCATAGTTGGAAAATATTTTCATCAAAATGCACTGATTGTGTTTTATAGGATACAAGCAAAACATCAACAAATGAAGCGAAAGATCTTGTTTATTTCCTGTTTGGGGAAGAGATTTGAGATGACACTTTTAGTCATCACATGTTATATTTTTAGCGATCATACACAACTATATGCTGTAGATTACCATTGAAAATATTTTTGTTGTTTCAGTTTGTTAAAACAAACGAGAAAATCATTCATAGAGAAACTTTGATGGAGCAAGACAATTGGCACTGACAAATGGGGCTACCATCGCATCATTTGGCCTTTATTTACAACTAGTAAATAAGGGCCACACAGACCTGGCCTCAATGCTTTTGTCCTCTTTAATGTATTTATCTTAGTAGGCTACTCTTTTGTGGCCTTATGCCACTTTAAGTAGCTTGATTGCTAATGTGACAAGCATTTGCCAAGTTAAAGAGCAAACTGGCATGGTTTCAGTGTTCTCAGTGTACTCCCCTTAATTCCCTAATGTGTGCTTTACTAGCAGGAGCCAGCACTGACTAAGTGCCCTATGTATTTACCCCCTTCAGAAGCAGGACTGTTTGCCAGGACGGGCAGGTCTAGTAGACTTTCAAAGGTGGTGTGATTTTCCGCAGGGTGCCGTTAAGTGCGGCTGCCAGGACTCTCCATTGAGGAGTGCTGTCAGGGATGGGGACACAGAATGGGGTGAATTTTTTATGTAAACGGTTACATTCCAGCAAGGCCAAAGACTCCTCCCCTCAGGCAATGCAAAAATCCTTTAAACCAGGTTCATATTATTTCTTTCAGAAAGCATGTGGGTCAAATGTCTATCCATCATGGAATCCTACTATACTTGTTTTGGGAAATTAAACTGAAGAAGAAAAGAATTTGGGATTTTAGTTAGCTGGTCTGACTGATGTGTACTTTGGAGAGTTGTCTTCATTCCACACAACAGATAATATTGTATGTGCTTGTAAGGTTTAATTCTAATAAAAAGTGTATTTAATGATTTATTGCCATACTACTTAGTATTAATTACTATACTTAAGGCAAGTATCAACAACTCCTGTCTGAACACTTTAAATAGTGCGGCTATTATAAAATGACGATTTTTGTCAAATATGATTAAACAGAAAAAACACCATAGGAACAGCATAGCAACACACTAAAAGCACTCAAACAGTGCCCCGGCAACCACCAATAACACCCTAGCAACATGGAAGTGACTTTACCATGGCCGCAACTCACACTTTCTCTAGGCAATGTACACATTTATTACAGTTATTTCATGCAATAAATAATTACAGGTTGTTATATCATCCATTCCAAATAATTTACCAATAGTTGGTCATTTTGAACTTACCAGCATCAGATGGTTAACTGTTATGTGATAGTAACCCCTTTTGTCAGTGTCAATATCTACTGATAACTTTGTAAGTGGATAAAACACATTTTCTTTTTTCAAATATTTTTTATTTAATTTTTAATCAATATTAGGGATGCACCGATATTGAAATTCTGTCCGATACCAATAATTGTCTTCATGTAGTAGTATGCAAATATATATTGACACTGGCCATTGAACAACACATCAAGCTTAGTAACCTTAGTAACATTCAGCCCAGTGCTGAGGTGTGGGATTCAGTAATGACCTCATCATCCAGATATACCAGGAACTGCTGAAGATAAGGAGAAGGCAGAAGGCAGTGAAAGGCATACGTGGAGAAGTGCGACTACAGCTCTAGTCCAGCCAAGTAGGAAGGAAGTGAAGAGGAGGCTGGAAGATTAAAAAGGGAGGCCATGATTAGAACAAGGGGAATAGAGAGGTGACCGAAGGATTGGGATGGGATGGAAGGGAGGGGAAAGAAGAGGAGGTTTAACAGCTGAATGCTCACTCAGAAGGGTTAGAGGCACCCAGACTGCGGTCAGATCCACTCTGAATGGCGGCAGGAACAATGGGCCTTCTCATGGAGCCTGTCTGCTCTGCTCTGTGGTGGGCAAACCATTCAACTGCCTGCTGCCTCGGCCCTCTTATTCTCTTTGGGAAAGTGTGGGGGGAGTTTATGAGCAGGGAGTCGGGTGCGCTGTGACCAGCAGCTGCCGCTCCCTCATTAGCATGCGCACCTGCTCCCTGAGGCCTTTTTGGAAGGCCGACACAGGCCCTCATTGCATTATTCCAGCTCAGTACAGATCATAACTGCACACAGCGATGTGTTGTCTGGGTTAAATCAGCCTAATTTTTCTGTATTAGATCTCAATTCTTGTTGAAAAAAAGCTGTTATCATTTAATTTTTTTTTTTTTGTGATACAAGAGCTTGGTAAACTATAAAAACATACTGTTACTTTGAAAATGCTACTGAAACCAAGCTGAATAACCCAAAGCTAAAACATAAAAAACAAATCAAAAGAAAAGATTGCCATAGTCCTTATTAATTCTGTCAAATCTTTTGCTTCCTTCTAAAAGTTAGAAATGAGTGGCTGACTTTTTTTTTTTTTTTAAATGTCCCTGACCCATTTTAGTCTGACTTGAGCCATTTTTGCAACACATTTAGTGCAGACTGTTTTATAAATCAAAATGCCATTAGCAAGGATGGGGAAGTCAAACTATATTTTCTAAACGCATGTAATTGATCTTATTGTGAACAATTCATACATGCATCCATGTTTCATTTTTTTTTTTTATTATCAAAATGTTAATCTTAACTCTCTTTCGGTGAACCAACAAACTAGTGACGTATGCAGGTCTTCTCCAATCATTTAGTCCACTTAAACCCACTCCTTTCCTACAATCAACTACAAGCTCACATTCAGATCTGCCTCCATCTAAACAACAACCAATGATTATAATCAAGAAGAAAATGTCGAATATGGAAGAAAAGATCTGTCGCTACTTCCATATTTGATCACAACTTTAAGGGCACAGCAGCAAACTACAAACCGTTTAATTCTCAGGGTCAGAGAGAGGGTGGAAAATGGTCATAAAACTTAATAAATGGACTGCAGTAAAGATAATTAAACTATAAAAATGTATGATATGACCCTTTACATATAATTGGATTTGAATTCATTATCATTTCTGCCTGTTTCACAAACTATAAACCAATTATCTACTATAGAACTTTACAACGTCAGGATTTATAACACTTATGTAACTTTAGAGAGTTTGTTGTTGTGCTTGGTATGTATAAGATGTGTGTGTAATATCACAAAAACCTAAACAAACCTCCAGAAATGTGCTAGAGTGGCCATGGGACAATGAGAGGAAAGGTAGCATTGTGGGCAGCAGTGCAGTTCCCACAGCGCACTTAATGGTTTTGTCATGCCTGGTTCTCAGTCCCCTGTGTTTTCTTTTCTTGGTTGAAGTTACTGGCCATCCTAATCCTGGGAGAGACACAGTAAAAACACTCACCCCACCGAGGGGGGCCCTGTTTGGATCAGAGAACAGTGCACTGGGAATGTGTTGAGATATTCCGGCTGCCCCCCGAGGCCAAAAACATGGCATAGGTATTCCAGAGGCTCTGGATGGCTTTAGCTTTTTGCAAAAGGTTATTTCAACATAGTCATTTCGAGGGAGGGCCCCTTTTGTGTCGGCACCAAAATCGGCAAAAGATTACTTTCAAGCCAACCCAGGAAAAACCTGTTATGAAGTCTGTACGGCTCTTTTACAAAGTTTTCGCTGTGCCGTCTCCGTATTCCCAAGGTCCTGATTGATGCTGTGGAGACTCTCTACTGTAGAAGAATAGCAGGCATTGAGGTGGAGGAAGACAGCTTTGAAGTCCTGATAATGTTAGCCCTGGGTTCAAAGACCCTTGTATAGACATTGCCTTGTCTTTGGAGTGAATGAAGTCAGATTCATTCAGAAAGGCTGAGGTGCTCGATTTTCTCCCTAAGAGCCGCTGATGGATGGCTGACTTTCATAAATCCATTTGAAACAGGATTAGACTTGAACCTTTTGAAGGATTAGAACTTTAAACATTCAGAAAAGCACTATCATTTTCCTTTTTTATGCTTTTAAAACAGCCAGATATTTGATCTGAATTCATTTCTCACTTCAATACAATAAATATGTACTTCTTACACTTTTGTTGCTGCTGTACTGTTATGTATTTCTCAAGCATACATTATATGTAAGGATGCACAAAACTAAAATTCTGGCCAATACAGAAGATAACCGATAGATGGCCATTATTAAAAATAATTTTGTCTAAATTATTTAAAAACTAACATCAATATTAATGCTACAAGTGAATTTAGGCACCATGACATTATAATGTACAGAATCAAAATGATTCATTTTTAAACTTAAATTATTAACATTTTTACAGATCATCTTTAGGTAATGGAAAAAGTAATCTAAATAAGTGAAAATAACTGCAGCAATAATGAGCAAGCACATTTAAATATTCAACATTGTCAAATTAAAAAAAAAAAAAAATTTCCAATTCCACACCAGTAATTTTATGACAGTTCAGTGGTGGACTAAGTAAATAAAAGCCAGCGAAACTTCTGTGCTTATTTTCCATTGTTTTTATATATAAACATGCACTAGATGTATGTGTTTGACTGTTGCACTCTAAAAGAAGGTCAGCTTTTAAAAACCTCTCTAGTTCTTGCGTTTTTTCCATTCCACCACACTGCATTTAAATTTTTTAAACGCAAAGACATACTCTGTTTAAATGCCCCCTTAAAGCTGTTTTGCGTAATAGTTTTGACGTTAAAATGCTGTTCCAGTTTACTATGCAACTAGTTGGAAGCTGTTTGTAGGATGATTCCAATAAAAAGTTATTTTTCCATTTGTATGAGCATCTCGACAAGTTAGACGCAGTAACATTACTGGTTGCGATTTGTTAAAAGATACTTTTTTAAAACCTTTAAAAGTTAAAAATGTTGTGGTTTCACATCATTGAATCAGTTGATTTAAGAGACCTACTAATGTCCAGTCCTCTCGATATTCTTTCTCAATACAGTTTTTTTTTAACTCCAAACTGTAAGACATTCAATGTTTGGTAAGTTCCATATAAAACCACAAAAAAAGTCTAGTAGTCTAACGGGATTTGCAATACAGCCCAGTTACCAATGAAAAAGCCAATGAAAGTGCCCTTATGACTACAAAGCTCAAATCATATACTGAATTCAGTTTAAACTAATTGTTAATGAATTATGTTTGCTTTCCACTCTCCAGGTGTCTCGATCCTTATGCTGGCTCAGGGTGCCAGTTCCGCAACCCTTGCTCCCTCTCCCCATGCAGAAATGGCGGCGTGTGCCATTTGATTACTTCTGCCAACAACGTGGACTTTGTCTGCAACTGCAGCCTGGGCTACACGGACCGACTGTGCCTCACTCCCACCAATAACGTGTGCCTTAGCGCCCCGTGCCGAAACGGAGGCACGTGTGAACTCACCAGCATCTACAATTACAAGTGTAAATGCCCACCAGGCTGGTCAGGTGAGACCACAATCCAGTTTTAAATGAGGCATTTAAGTATGAACTAAACAGAAGTATGAACTAAAATCTCAAAGCCAGACAGTGCAGAGCATATTCTGACCTTAAAACACTCTTATTCACTAGGTAAAAACTGCCAGCAAGCTGATCCTTGTGCCTCAAATCCTTGTGCCAACGGCGGTCAGTGTAGTCCCTTTGATTCTGACTACCTCTGCCACTGCACACCCTTCTTCTCAGGCCAAACCTGCAAACAAGACGTCAATGAGTGCACCCAGAGTCCCTCTCCTTGCAAGAACGGTGGCGTGTGTGAGAACGAGGTGGGCACGTATCGCTGCAACTGCCCTGCGGAGTACACCGGGAAACACTGCGAGACCCTCTATCAGCCCTGTAACCCCTCACCATGCTACCACGGGGGCACCTGCGTACAGAAGGGAGAGACGAGCTACGAGTGCTCCTGTTTGCCAGGTAGGCATCCTTAATTCTTTCATAACCATTACCATTAGTTACAAGTGATAGCATTGAACTAATCATGCTACATACGCTTCACCCAAAATGGCAAAGCAAAAGGAACTAGTTCACGTTCCTTTCTGACTAACAAAATAATAAGAGTCCATCTTTCCATCTTTTGATGAAATTCTTTTTCTCAAGGTTTATGTACTTTCTCTAGAATCATTTAATGAAAGGTATAAAGTACAGTAAATCTAGTTCAATTCCTAAATATTATTACCCCAATCAACAAAACCTCTACGAATTACATACAATATAGCAGTAAAATAAAATGCCTGGAAAAATAATAGGGATGCACGATATATAGGCCACTATATCAGTGTCAGCCGATATATGTTCATTTTTAATGTTATTGTTATTATCCTGATAAAAAAATTTGGTATATTACAGACGATAAATAATGATTATTTCCTTCGGCTGAAACACTTCAGATGCACACTGTTCGCCATGATGGTTATGAATTGCTTGAAATATGATTGGAGTGCAACATGTGCAGAGCAAGTCTGTCATATTGGCTGCGTGAAATGATAGACATAATATATAATTTTGTGCTTAAGACATGGCTTTTAATTGTGAGACTTTTGTTTTTGTAATCAGGCAAAAATTATAAAAAAAAAAAGGATTTAGATTTCACGAATTTTTGGATTTGGATTTAGAACTATTGGTATCGGCCACAACGTTCGTATCGGTGCATCCCTACAAAATAAATAAATGAATCAACCGAATAGTATATCAAAACACAAACGCATAGTTTAAAAATAAATAATAACATTTTAAATGAATATAAAAAATACGTTAATAAAGAATACAGTTACAATGCAGTTTGGCTTTGTGACAGAAAGTAGTGACAAAACAAAGCCACATGACATGGAAACAAATAAAAAAGCTTTAAAATAATTGCAATATTCACAGTGTTGACTTATTTTATATGGCCAGCTGAATCACCATGAATATATTGTGAATATTTGATATATTGCCTGGGTCTAATACTTATGTGATTATGTATTTAGCAGACTTGTTCTAGCATATACCCTTTCCTGGCTTAACAGCTGTTTACCATGCTAACAATTCAAAGCCACAATGTCTTAAATACCCCTCATGATTATAGGGTATATGGCTTGAATCTTGGATCTTTTTAATAACAATGAAGGCTTTAACTGACATTAGTTACATAACAAATGAGTTCATTAAATGACGAATCAATGGCAGCCTCTTAACTTTGATCACTCAGAGGAAATCCACTCAGCTTATTTTGACTCACAAGTGTCCTGTTGACGACATCAGTTCCAGTGGCAAGACAAATGATATCAGCCTTCTATCCGGGTCAACACTGAAGGTAGAGATTTTAGATGAGCTCAGTGAGTTTGCAATAACAACGCAGTATCAGTGTTTCCCACAACTTTGGAACATGGGATAGGCTACGTTTTCCAGCATGCCCTTCTCTCAGCCTCATTTAATCCCAGCCATAGTCATAGTATCTGCACTTCCACTGCAGCTCTGTGTGTGTGTGTGTGTGTGTGTGTGTGTGTGTGTGTGTGTGTGTGTGTGTGTGTGTGTGTGTGTGAACAGACCGGCAGGAAAATATTTGCGCTTATCGTGAGGAAATGTCTGAACGGCAACATCCTTATGCTGGTGTCCCTAGGCTAGAGTCAGCGTTGGGAGAATGAGTGTGTGTGTGTGTGTGTGTGCTTGTCTCCTGTCACTACTCTGGACCTGAATGGAACTCGTAACATGTCAGACAAACATAACCTAAACCTCAGCTGTGAGGAAACGTCACTTAAGTAATTTCTCACTTTTTTTATTCCATGCATTCATGGGTTTTGAAAAAGGAATTCATTTTATATAATGCGATCAGTTATTAAATATATCCTAACTGAACTTTTTTGGAGTTAAATCATAGGAAATTGTGGTTAGAGTCGGTTAAGTCGTTGTCGTTGGTGCCTCTAACAGAGCCCTGGTACTGCCAGCCTTCTCAGAAAAGGAAGACTGTTGACCGCAACAACAGTAACGACTGTTTTCGAATGTAATAGGGAGTTTCACAACATTTTATCCCTCTGTTTATACTGGGAAACAATCAAATTTTCATGTTTGTGTTAAAGGATCTGTGCTGTGCAATCTGATATAAATATTTAGTTCTTTGCAAGGCGACATGAATTCTGTCAGAAAACAGTTGCTCAAATATTTATCCATCTCTAGTATATTTGAATTTGTGGGTCATATGTTTAGTGCTGATTTTTTAATTCACCCTGCTCGCTATGTTCACGTGTTTTGGATGAAACTGTGAACAGCAAAAATCTCTGACATTCTAAAAAATTCAGATCTGGACTCACTTTCATATGTGGAAACAAATTGTATTGGTACTCTTTCGTTCAAAACTTTGTGTTTGGTAAGATAAGATTTTTTAATGTTTTTGAAAGAAGTCACTTATGCTCAGCAAGGCTGAATTTATTTATTGGATCAAAAAACAATAATATTGTAAAATATTATTGCTGTTTTGGTTACACTTTATTTTAAGGTGTCCTTGTTACAATGAAATTGTACATTTAGGTATTGAGTAATATTATCAACATGTACTTACTATAGAGTTAGGATAAGGGTTTTGTTTAGGGTTAGTTGAATATAATTATTCATAATTTACAGTTATTATTACTGTAAGTACATGTAACAAGGACACTGCAAAATAAAGTGTTACTTACCACTGTTTTTTATTACGATGTATTTTAAAAATGTAATTTATTCCTGTGATGCGAAGCTGAATTTTCAGCATCACAACTCCAGTCTTCAGTGTCACATGATCCTTCTGAAATCATTCTAATATGCTGATTTGCTGCTCAAAAATATGGGCAGTGCCTGATATGGGCATGTAAACAATCTTGTTGCTTCTGGCTTTTGAAACTAGATTTTTAAGAACATTTTTGATGAAATCACTTCTTTCTTTCCAGGCTTTAGTGGTCAGAACTGCGAGGAGAACATTGATGACTGTCCAGACCATCGCTGCCTTAACGGAGGGACCTGTGTGGATGGAGTGAACACCTACAATTGCCAATGCAAGCCAGAGTGGACAGGTACCAACTGCCTACTCAAACCCTACACTTCAATTACAGTTAGATACAAAGACATTTTTGAATCAGTAAGGCTAACAAGGTTTCATTGGGTAAAATCTCTTTTTTATTGGCGTTTTATCTGTTTAGAAAGGTACATGCTGTATTTTGCAGTGAAATTAACGGCTATATATATTTATATATTAATTCCTCAGGTCAGTTCTGTACCGAAGACGTCAACGAGTGCGATTTGATGCCCAATTCCTGCCAGAACGGTGGTACATGCTTGAACACGCAGGGTGGATACAACTGTGTGTGTGTGAACGGCTGGACAGGGGATGACTGCAGCGAGAACATCGATGACTGCGCAGATGCTGCCTGCCACGTAGGAGCCACATGTCATGATCGGGTGGCCTCCTTCCTCTGTGAATGTCCTCACGGGCGCACAGGTGTGCATAGTTTTTTCACATGCAACTGAATCTTGGTTTGAGGCACTCGTTTCTTTTATTGGAGCATTAGCTTTATGGGAGCTTTGAGCAAAACCACTGAAGATAATTGAAAGACTGTGCATAAAATTGAAAATTGTGCATAATTGCATGCAACTAACCTAAAACACACCTTAATCCTAATCAGGGGTTGGCATTAACACCCGCCAAATGTGTGTGGATTTCAGCAGTGGAATGTAACGCAGTCACTCCTACTAGCCACTTTGGCAGGTTGAATTATATTTATAATATATGCATGTTTCAATTGTAGACTTTTAAAAATCATCTGGAATTAAAAAAACTAAGTGCATTACAGTGTTGTCAAAATTATAGATTTTTCGATAAATATCGATACCGAAATATCTGAAACGCTTCCAATACTAATTTTCCGCAGAATTGATACATGATACCAGCTGCGCTTTCTCATCTCTCTGACAGCGAGTTGACTCACAAACCTGCCTCCCCTCTCTCACTCATCTCATTTGCTTAGAATGAATTGCCCCGGCATAGGATTGCTCATATTTTGCATAATTTAACTCATTCCTGCAGATTTTGTGCTCACATCCAAAGTTCGCACACATAAAGCTGCCTCTCAGTACTAAATTGAGTTCTTTTTCGCTGCTCATTGCGCTTAAACAGTCACACAAAATAATGTAAAAAAAAATGCTGGTTTTGGCGAGAATTCATGTTAACACAGTCAGTTATGTTTTAAGTGCACGTAAACAGTTGAGAAAGACAATGCATGTGTAACAGTATAATGGATCTGTCCATCAGGTCTTAAAGTGACAGCAGCCTAATATACCTGCTGCCAAATTATGAGATAGTAAAACATATCTAGATATGACAGTTTTTCCCAATGGTATTGATGTCAAAATTGTGGCCAGTGAAAATGCTGAGTAGCTAGTAACTTTGGAAAACCACTAGCCACAGTGGCTGGTGAGCAAAAAAGTTAATGCCAAGCCCCGAACCTAACCCTATAGTCAGTACATGTATTTATAAATATTACTCAGTACTTAAATGAATAATTACACTGTAACACGGACACCTTATAATAAAGTGTAACCAACATTTGTTTTGATTTCATGAGGTCTTTAAAACCTGCCATGCTGTTTAAATAGGAGACATTCACTCATTTTTATTGTCATAAATTTCTGTACAAGCTAATTTTTATTGTGTGTATCGATGTCTTAGGTCTGCTGTGTCACCTGAATGATGCTTGCATTAGTAACCCATGTCAGAAAGGCTCAAACTGTGACACCAACCCAGTCAATGGCAAGGCCATCTGTACCTGTCCTCTGGGTTATGTTGGCCCAGCCTGTGACCAAGACGTTGACGAATGCTCACTGGGTGAGTAATGGCTTCTTTTAAAAAAACACCTGAATAAAATGAACACTTGAACAACACAACAACCACCTAGAACACCCTAGCAACCACTTAAAACACCCTGCCAACCTGAATGTATTAGTGATGGAATGATGGATTAAAAAAAATAATGATTTAAAGGCGTTTTGTGTCTCTTTTTTAGGTGCAAACCCTTGTGAACATGCTGGAAAGTGTATAAACACAAAAGGTTCCTTCCAGTGTAAATGTCTGCAGGGATATGTGGGAGCTCGGTGTGAACTGGACATAAACGAGTGCATGTCCAACCCATGCCAGAATGATGCTACCTGTTTGGATCAAATTGGAGGCTTCCATTGCATCTGTATGCCAGGTAATCCAAAAAATCTGCTGCATTTGGTTTTGGACTCAGTCTATAGGTGTGTTCGACATCGGCTGCGGCTGGATGTAACCGATCGGCGAAGAGTTGCCGCGTGCAGGCGGGGAGGAGCTGCGAACGGAGACGTGAAGTCGGACACTTTCTGGTTCCCGTAGTGACCGCGAACGTGGTGTTTGCATACTTTACCACAGCTGAAGTGAAATAAATGCAATATTTGGCAAATACACAGATATTTCAGACACATTTTCATTCAATAGTTAACTACTTCATAGGCTACAGCATCTGTTTGAACAAGAATACAGTTCAAAATAAGCCTATATCAATGAAGTGGAGTCAACATTTTTTTTTAATTTTTTTAATCCGTTTTATTTTGATAAACATGACACAATATAACATTGCGACTACATGAAAAGACTGTTTACTGTTATAAAAAACTGATTTGTGAGCTTTAGTGGAACTAAAGGTGTGAGAATAAACACAAAGCAAAGCACACGTGATCGTTGTCATGCGGTGAATCCGGCCAATCGTGGAACATCTGTATCGTCATCAGAGCTTGTGCAGCTGCTCTTGAGAAGCTGCGCTGACTGAGTCCTCCGGCTACTCTCGAAACGCTCTCGCGGTACTTTGATGGCATACGTCGCAGTCATGTGGCGTCGGCGCTGTATCAAGTCGGACAAAACTTCTTACCGGCATGCACTGTTTCAAGTCAGCCACCGATCGGTCTGCGCAGAGCTGCATGAAGTCGAACACACCTTATATGTAAATGCAAAAATAAAATGTAAAAATCCTTTTTAATAAATAGCTTTATTTGGCTGTAGCTCTAATGATACTGTCTACATAAAGCTGATACATTGTGCTTATTATAGACTAAAGAAACACTCATGGCATCGCTAAGGCAGGCTGAAATCTCTTGCTAAATCTGGAGCTAATTCCCCTATGCTAATTGGCAGGGTACGAGGGAGTCTTCTGCCAGATCAATACTGATGAGTGCTCCAGCATGCCCTGCCTCAACAATGGGAAGTGCATCGACAAGATCAACAACTACCAATGCGATTGCCCCACAGGTGAGCATACAGGGGTCAATCACCTCCCAGGACAGAACAGAGAGGAGAACACTAATCCCTGCCCTGAGGCAGGCTTACACAGCCAGGGCTAAAATGCTCCGAATAATCCATATGAAAGCTTTTGAAAAGTTAGAATTTTTAGACAGTTTTGGCTTGAATAAGTTGATGTACAGTACTATACAAAAGTCTTAGGTATTAGTATTTAAATTTTTTTTTTTTAAGCCAGTTGGTATTAAGCCAGTTATTTGTATATTTTGCTGTAGTTGTCACGGTCCGGGTTGATGAAAAGAGCGAGGAACAATGCAGGAACAATAGATATTTTAAAGAGGTTAAAAGAAAACAAAACTACAAACAAAAACTCCCCGTGGGGGAAAACAAGACAGGCATCTGGCAGGAACAGGAAACACTAGGGAACATAGACAACGGACCAGCACAGGACTGCAAACACAGGGAGACTAAATAGGGAAGCAAACAAAAGAGCGTAACGAGGGAAGGCAGGTGGGGCAAATGAATCAATAATCAGGTAACAAGATGGGAGGGGCTAGACAATCAACAGGAGAGCACATGGCACAAGTAAACACATGACAAGCCATGTGCTCACAACAAACATGACTATAACAAACACATTTTGTTAACCGGGAGTGTCAGAGCTCTGTCACCAAACCAAGATATAAACCAGACAGAAGTGACAGAACTCTGACAGTAGTGTCCCAGTAGGAAATATCAGTTTACATTTCCAAACATTCCTTTTGCCATTAATTGTAATAATGCAGTGAGGTTTATATGTGCACAAGGAGTCTGACAACAGCCGATATGATCTGATCTCACCATCATCGAGTCTTGTCCGGTATTACATGAAGAGACAGAAAAAACTGAGACAGACTAAAGAAACCTACCTGCAAAGCGTGCCTTGGACAAACGCTGTTTTAAAGGCAAAGGGTGGTCACACCAAATATTTATTTAATTTAGTTAATAGAAGTTAATTGATAAATAACATCTATGTATGACATCTATTTGAAAGCATCCTCACTTTACAGCATTTTTACACAAGTGCCTAAAACTTTTCACAGTACTGTTGCTTTGCAGGTCATTTCTTCAAGCATCTTGGAAACGTTGCCACAGTTCTTCTGGGCTTAGTCTGTCTCAGTTTTTTCTGTTTCTTTATGTAATCCCAGACAGACTCGATGATGGTGAGATCAGATCATATCGGCTGTTGTCAGACTGCTGGCACACAGCAATCTCTCTGGATTATTACAATTAATGGCAAAAGGAATGTTTGGAAATGTAAACTGATATTTCCTACTGATACACTACAGCAAAAGATATAAAAAAATATAAAATTCTTAACTTTTTTTGTGTTGTTTTTGTGAAAATACTAACCTGCCTAAGACTTTTGCACAGTACTGCATTTCATTTGTGCATTGCAAAAATCTGCTTATGGCATTTATAGTGTTCATAAGTCTGTCAGTGTTTTAAATTTGAATTGTTCTGAAATTAGTCATATATACAATTGTGAATATAAAACTGAATATATTCACACTTAGTTGTTATATAAACATTTTAATATAAATATTTTATACATTTTATATTTTTATATTAATTTAATTTAAAATAAAAAAAAACTAAAAATGTTTAAAATCTTTATTAAACTGAGACATTTGTTTAATTTTAATTTCATTAATTTAGAAATTCTAAATATATTAATGTTTTCTTTCAATTAATTATTTAATGACTACATATTAAAATGTTTTAAATGTTGTTCACAGTAGATATATAACTTTTATTATTATTTTACTCTACAGTTATACTTTGTCCAGCTCCAATGATGCGAAAATAATTTAGTTGAAAATGTAGGTTTATGATAAAGGCTCTTCTTGTAGGAAAACGGTACATTTAGGATGCAGAGGAATTCATGCATAAATAAAAAAGGGTAGAGCGGTCAGCGGAGGTACAATATTAGGCATGATGTAAGGAAAGGGCCCTACGGGGACTATAGAGTGGTGTAGAGGAGTTTGGAAGGTGGTAAGCTGAAGAAGTGGAAGCTAGGCCTCTTCGCTGTTTCAGATGGAAATCAGAGCTCCTTTTCAGCATGCGGCGCAGGGATTCTTTTCAGTAGTTTACACACTGAATCCATAGCAACTACAATGGGCGCTTTTTGTAATGTGGCATTTTAGCGACTCAGAAGAAATTCCAGTTTTTCTGAAGATGCATGAGACAGAACTTGATTACAGATACCAGGGGGTCTCTGGGAATGGCATGAGCAAGTTAAGAATTTGTTATCAGGATTATCACTATTAAACAAGATGTGCAATTCCATTTCTAAATGTGATCAGACTTACGATTTTAACCAGGCATATAATAAACAGCCCAGAAAAATCCATTAGATTTACCAAACACCTTAAGAACTCCATAGCAACAATTTTCTTAAACAAAAAAAGATTTATTGTTGAAGAACTTTAGTCTCCAACTGTGTCCCATAAGTCTCTGCAGTGATGGATTTGTAGCCCTTAATGTGTTCAGACTGTATATTTGAACAGCAGACGTCTTTAGCGAGGGATTAAAATAACTGAGGGAGAAAGGACAAATGTTGGGGGTTTCTGAGCGGCAGGGTTGCTGAATAGCATTAGGTCAGGGGTTGCGTGGGGCTCTTTTGGTCAGACAGATTCAGAGAGAGGGGGCAAAGGCTGGATGGGAGAATGCACATTGTGATGGAAAACTTCTATGGGACAAAGGAGGCAACCGGCATGGCTTGGCGTTACACTGAATAGACAGTTCCTCTTTGTCTGGTGCCCTTGGTCAGGAGGCCTTGGAAGGTTTTTACCGCCATTTTACCCCCTTCTCCCCCTCGCACCGTGATGGTTTGTTGAAAAGCAGCTTGAAAACATGAGAGAAAGAGAGAGAGGGGTAAAGCTTGCTGCCATGTATTCATGAACACTGGGTTAGTTGTATAGACGAGTGTGGAGGAATGAAGTGAGTGCAAACCGGAGGAATGATTGTAATGACCCACAACTCTTTCCTCTTACCTCCCTCTCAGGATTCTCGGGTAGCCAATGCCAGTTCGACATCGATGAGTGTGCTAGCACCCCCTGTAAAAATGGGGCCAAGTGTATTGATGGGCCCAACATGTACACCTGCCAGTGCACTGAAGGTATGAAGACACCATCTTCTTGTTTCAGTTTTTTAAAGCCTGAAAATGTTGTGAAAAATATTAAATACATAATACATCATAGAAAAGTTGTATTTAGGGATGCTTTATATCGGCCACCATATCGGTATTGGCCGATATATATTCATTTTTAATGTTATCGTTATCGGCATGTTAAGAAAATTTAAGCAATATTTTACAGCCGATAAATAGTGATTATTTCTTTCTAGGGGTGGAACGTACATGTATTCGTATTGAACCGAAACGGTACGGGCGTCACGGTTCGGTGCACGAATTTACACGGAGAATACAAGGTATAAAAATAAATAAAACTCGCGTGCAAATTAATTAATGTAATGCGGAACTACTGTTAGATACGCGGGTTCTTTAGGGACACATAATCTGCTTAGCTCTGAACCTATGCTCTGAACGCGCGTTCACTTCAAACGTTGGCTTTATACCACTAGCGTCGAACTAGATGCGAATTTGACGCTCTATTCGTGTTTGGTGTGACCGCATAATGAACAGGCTGCGATGTCAAGATTGCAATGCTGGAGAGTGTGTGTGTCTGTGTGTGTGTGTGTGTGAGAGAGAGAGAGAGAGAGAGAGGGAGAGAGAGAGAGAGAGAGAGAGGGAGAGAGAGAGAGAGAGAGAGAGAGAGAGAGAGAGAGAGAGAGAGAGAGAGAGAGAGAGAGAGAGAGAGGGGAGGAGAGAGAGAGAGAGAGAGAGAGAGAGAGAGAGAGAGAGAGAGAGAGAGAGGCACGGGCGTGATCGAACAGTGGAAACATAAAAAACATACTCTGTCATTTTGTTCATACAGATCATTAAACCTGCAAAGTGTTTACTTATTTGTGTACACTCGCAATTAAACACAACATTGTGCTTTTGTCACACTGTAAACTCTTGTCAAACTGTAACCTACAACTGTCATACAACTAAATAGTTGGTTTAGTTGGTTTAATACAACTAAACAGTTGGATAAATACAACTGTATTTATCCAACTCCATTTCAAAACAGTCTGTGGGTCCCATCTTTTGGACATTCATCATATTGCATTGGTTTTCATTTCTTGTCCTCGGAGCACTAATCTTACACATTCTACATTGATTAAAAAAGAAAATCGAATGTGTTTTTAATGGTAGTATTATTTAAACAGAAATAAATTATTTATAATTCAGATGAGAATAATGTTACATTGTTAATTAATAATGTTAATTAAAATTAAGGAAAACAAATATATTGATCTGAAATACAGCAAAATAATTTTAAATGAATTCAGGTACAATTACCAAACATATCGCAAGGTCTTTTTGTCTTTTTATTAATTTAATTAATAAACTAATTATATAAAACTATTGTCAGTGCACTACAAATAAACTGGTTCTATGCCTTTATTAATAAAACTTATTTAAAAAATACAATGCCTTCTGCATTTTTGTTTTGCTTTTCCCTCCATTGTACCGAACTGTGATGTCTGAACCGAGGTATGAACCGAACCGTGACTTCTGTGTACCGTTCCACACCTATTTCTTTCAAGTGAGACATTCTGATGCACACTGTTCGCCATCATTTTTTGGAATTGCTTGAAATATGATTAGAGTGCCAACATGTGCAACGCAAGTCTGTCATATAGGCTACATAAAATTATATTGAGAGACAATATATAATTGTGTGCTTATGACATGGCTTTTAATGGTGAGACTTTTGTTTTTGTAATCAGGCTTTCAAAAATTCTATAAAAATTTGGATTTAGATTTATTGGCCAATATATCGGTTATCGGCTTTCAAATATAAAGAATTATCAGTATCGGCCAACATTTTCTTATCGGTGCATCCCTTGTTGTATTTCTGTTGTGTTTCTGTCAATATTTTTTTTAGCTCTAAAATATTTGGTAGCACTTTATTTTACAGTCCTGTTCCCCATGTACATACTTATTACAGTAATTACTATAACTGGGTAGTGTTGTCACGGTACCAAAATATCAGTATTCGGTACCAATACCAGTGAAAATCCACGGTTCTCGGTACCAATTTCGGTACCAAAGCTTAATTTAGATTAGATTTACACATATTAAAGTGTATATCACGGTTACAAAGATGGAAACTGTAGTATTAAAAACAATTTACAATAAGATTCTATTTGTTAGATAACATTAGATAAAATTACCTAACAATAAACAACAGTTATATACTGTAGCAATTATTCTCCATGGGGTTAACTTAAAAATGTACTAATATATTTTTTAAATCAAAAGTTTTATCTGTTAACATTATTTAATGCACAATGAATGAAGTGAACAAACATGAACAATCAAGTGTTTGTATTAAATAATATATTTTTACAACATTAATTAATGTTGTAAAAATATATTGTTCACTCAATGTGTTGATGTTGCATTAAGTAATATTAATGAATGGTGTCTTATTGTAGTGTTACCAAACTATACAGGAGATAAAACATGTTTTATATGACTTAACTGTACTTTTATTTAATCCAAAAATGTCACTCTTGCCTGTCTTCAAAGCTTGAGAACCCTGTAGCTGATTTCTAATGCAAGGGCTAGAAATCAATTATTTCTGATACTTCCTCGTCATCACGGAGAGCGCATCGCACCGCTTTCTCCTTTCCACAAGCGCTTGCTTTCCCGTGTCTCCGCTATGCAACCATGAACAGCGGCGAACCTGGAAAGACGAGCTCGCACGTCTCTTCTATTATGAGCGCGCTTGCCGCACGCCTACATTTGAAATTTGCACGCGCAAAAAAAACGCGCTATATAAACGTGTGAACGGCCCTTTATGGCAACGTGACATTAGCCTAATTCAAAATATTTCCATATTTGGCTCTTTCCTCATTTCTTGTCAACAAGTGGATTCAGAGCATTAGCATTAGCAACGCCGGTCGCCGTGTCTCAGAGTGTTTTTATGAAGAGTACGCACCTCTGCATCTTTCCGACAGCGCATCAAGAACCGGATTAACCCGGTACTCGGTACCTAGAAAAGCTGGGACCGTAACCGTTTAATTTTTTTAGTACCGACTTGGTACCGAAGTACCGAGTTTTTTGACAACACTATAACTGGGTAATAACTAGTTACTAACCCTTGACCTACTCTAAACCCTACCTTAACCCCTGTAGTTACCCAGTATTTTCTTAGGTAAGTACACATACTGTAAAATAAAGCGCACCCAAATATTTGGCTATAAATTGCGCTAAAAGTCATGCACTCAGAACAAAATGTACAAAAGCTGTCACTGTGTACTAAAATCGACTAATATGCACCTTTTAAGTTTATATAAGGTATAAAGATGTACCTTTTGAAAAGGTACCGTCCCAGTGACAGTGACCAAAACTGTTGTGGCAAAAATTCTCAAACAAACATCACTGCGTAAGAGACACTCAGAGTCAAATTATATAAAATAGAAGTATTTATTCTTGCAAGAATAGGAGCAGTCTAATACACAGTTGTTACCCTGTGCAGAAGAGTGACACACCCCCAGACAGACTGAACTAGCTTTTATCTTAGTTTTCCATCTTTGTATTTTGTATCTTTTTTTCTGAAAGTGGGGAAAATCATGTACATTTTAGGGCCAGAATGTGAGAAAATGCTGTCATAATAAATATAATAAATGAATCTGTTTTCTTTTTAGGTTACACAGGGCAGCACTGTGAGACAGATGTAGATGAGTGTCTATCCAACCCATGTCACTATGGCACCTGTAAAGACGGCCTGGCATCATTCACCTGTTCCTGCCGTGCAGGTTTCACGGGTCGTCTGTGTGAGATCAACATTAATGAGTGTCTCAGTCAGCCGTGCCAAAATGGAGGCACCTGCCAGGACCGTGAGAATGCCTACTTATGCATCTGCCCAAAAGGAACCGCAGGTGCTACTTTTACTGTAATGACCAAAAATGAGTAAATTCCTACCTGTCAAAAGCTCTTTTGGTCATTTACTTTAATTCTGTTGTGTTTTAACAGGTGCTAACTGCGAGGTTAACCTAGATGACTGTCAGAGCAATCCCTGCGATTATGGAAGGTGCATTGACAAGATAAATGGTTACGAGTGTGCCTGTGAACCAGGATACACTGGTAAGTGGTCTCAGATCATGTGCTTTAATACACCAATTAACGCCAACCTTGCTGAAATATAAAAATAGTAAGAACATGTGAAATGAGTTTAATCGAATAGTTTACCGAGCAATGAACATCTGTTTATTATTTACTCACCCTCATGTCATTCCAAACCTGTATGCTTGCTGTTATTTATCTTTGAAACATGAAGGGAAGCTGTCACAGAAAAGTATCTTCACAAATATCTTTTCTATAGTTCGTAGTGGCCATGGCCTGTCAAGCTTCAGAAAGGACTATAAAATATAAAAGGGCTATAAAAGTGGACAAGTGTGAAAAACAGACAAAATTATTTGAATCGAATATCATTCACTAATAATCATCACTTCAACTGCAGCTCTAAAAGAGCTCAACGCTTTGTGTGTGTGTTCCGTGTATGCGGTTTGACCGATGAAGGTGAGGAAATAATGAATGTTAAATGACTGTTAAATAATTAAAGCTAACAATTACAATCACAGTTGAACTTTTACTTTAAAATTAAAGAAAGAGATCTATGTGGAAACAGCTAATTTATGTTTTGCTTACTCAGAGAGAGAGAGAAATTATGGGGCTGATAAATCTCAATATTTTCGTGTAGACAGCATTAACGATGCATTAAAGGTGATGTTATGCCATACACATCAATTGTCGCTATTACCAGTCAGATATCACTGAAATGCTTTCTTTTTCCAAACCAGTTAGGTGCAAATGGTCAACACAATCATTCATTTACCTGTCAAGTAGTTCAGACTATGGATAAACAGTCAAAAAAAAATCAAGCCACTAAAATAAGTGTCCTGAGACTTTATAAACAGCAACAACAAAAAAGGCACAGCTTTTCAGACAATCTTTTTTTTTTTTTTTGCTAACAGCTGATTGGCTGACATGTCTAGGGAGGGTGGGGCTTTGGAGAGAGCATGTGTGGTCTAGTGTGAAGTCTAGCAGAGGTTAGAAAATGAAAGAGCAAATGGAGACTTTTTGCTAAAGTCATTTTTATTTTGTTTTCTTGTACTCCTACTAGAATTTCATAAGAGATCTAAACAATGTCTCAAACTGTGCTCTGATTTGCCAAGATACCAAAGAGATTTCAGTATGAACTCAAACATCTAATTCTTCCTATTATTTTCAATTAGTTGAAAAATCTGGGACAAAGTTGGTACTTAAATGAAACATACTCCACTATGTCTTTTTGAGCTTTGGAAAAGTATGTGGTAAAAAGGCAGTCAAGGTGGTATACTGAGCTCAGGTCTTTATCAGTGTAGAAGAGATGGGGAGTCAACAAAGAGTTCAACAGGTGAGACAGGCAACAAAGCAGGGTGGGGAGAGACAGCTGGCCAGCGAGCAGACACTCGGCCCGGGCCGCGGTGTTGGCTTACAGTCTCGCCCAATCCCCCGCCTGCCGAGCAAACACGCAAGCCAGCCCGCTCCCCCATTCAGCCAGAGATCTCCAGGACATCTGGGAGTTTGAAAGGAGAAAAGACTTGCAAAAGATTTGTGAAAGTCGATCTTTTAAAAGGGGGAAGTTGGCCATTGCTTTAAAGACAAGTGACAAATGAAACCTCTGCCTTTATGCTGGGCATTGCGTTCGGTGAATAGTGGTGCTGCCTGAAGTGGAGTCTAAAAGCTAGACCTTAAGCCTAGGATTTCAAGAAAAACAAGGAATGGCCTAATGAATGCTGTCGATTCAGAAGTTATTTTGACTACCAAATGACATGTGACACTAACCATTTTCATAATTCTTTCTTTTTTGTAGGGAAAATGTGCAACATCAATATTGATGAATGTGCCATCAACCCCTGTCACAATGGTGGAACCTGCATTGATGGAGTCAATGGCTTTAAATGTCTGTGCAGAGAGGGGTATCACGACACTACCTGCCAATCACAGCTCAACGAATGCCTTAGCAACCCCTGTATCCATGGACACTGTGAAGACAAAGTCAATGGGTTTGTATTATTTACATACATTACCATTCAAACATTTTGTGTCAGTTATATTTTTAAAAAGAAATGTATACTTTTATTCAGCAAGGATGCATTAAATTGATCAAAAGTTATAGTAGAGACATTTATAATGTTACAAAAGAATTTGAATAAATTGTTTTTGTTTCCCGAGCAGCAAATCAGCATATTATACTGATTTCTGAAGGATCATGTGACACTGAGTAATGATGCTAAAAATTCAGCTTGACATCACAGGAAAAAAATCCATTTTAAAATATATTAAAATAGAAAACAGTTGTTTTAAATTGTGATAATTTTTCACAATATTAATGTTTTACTGTATTTTTGATCGAATACATTTTGATCGTTTTGGTCTTGGTGAGGATAAGAGACTTCTCTCAAAACATTATAAACATTTTACTGACCCCAAACCTATGAAAGGTAGTGTATATCAAATCTAATTAACAATCATATAAGCAGCTAAAAGTTGTACAAATCATAGGTTTTTATTACACCTACTAAACAACGTCTCACAACCTTGCCTGAAAAACCAAGTCATACCAGTTGCTTTTGCAAGATGGCTTACTGGGTCAAACCCTGCTAAAAAAACAAAGATATTTGTTTTTCAAGCATTTGAAAAAAATTTAAGTGAGAAAAAAATAGCCAAATGTAAAATTCAGATCTTGTTTCTTACAGATATAACTGTATTTGCGACTCGGGATGGAGTGGTGTCAACTGTGACATCAACAACAATGAGTGTGAGTCCAACCCCTGTATGAATGGAGGCACCTGTAAGGACATGACCAGTGGCTACGTCTGCTCATGCCGCGCCGGCTTCAGTGGTTTGTATCATTCATTCAGCTAATGTACTGTAACTATGTGGGATGCTCTTTGACCCCCATATCAAACTCTTTCTAACATTTGATTATAGGTCCCAACTGCCAAACTAATATCAATGAATGCGCCTCCAACCCTTGCTTGAATCAAGGAACCTGTATTGATGACGTGGCCGGATATAAATGCAACTGTTTGCTGCCTTACACTGGTATGAGTTTAGATCATTAGATCTTGATCATTTTCTCAGACTGTTTAGCTGTTTAAACTAGGATTTTCTAAACTGTGTTTGTGAACCCCTGGGGGTTCAGGAGTTGATTAAAAACGAATAATTAATTAAGTTAATTAATAATGAACTAATTATTAATTACGTTTTAATATTTTTTTTTTATGGAAATGTTTTTTTTTTTTTTACAAAAATAAAATTCTTTAAAAAATAAGTATAAAAAAATACTTTTTAGTTTACCTGTATGTCATGTGACCCATGTGACCCCACATTAGAGAACATGCAAATGTATTGTTTAATTATTGAAAAATAACATGAAATCTCAGGGGGTACTTCAAATAAATATTTTACATCAATTTCCCTGATTTATAGTGTTTTTTAAAAGTACTGACAAATATTGAAAAAATGATCAAATAAAATGAAACATTAAAAAAAATCTGGTTATATATTTAAAAAGATATTGCCCCTTAACACCCCCATGATATCTTGACAATTAGCTTTTTTCCTGTGTTGATGTATTTCCTTTTGAAACAGGAAGTTTGAGTGGGCTATTTACTTCTTAAAGGGTTAGTTCACCCAAAAATGAAAATTAAGTCATTAATTACTCACCCCCATGCTGTACCAACCCCGTAAGACCTTCGTTCGTCTTCGGAACACAAATGAAGATATTTATGATTAAATCTGAGAGGTTGATCACTCCTCCATAGGCTCCCTAAGGGATTGAATCCTGACGTCCCAGAAAGTCAATGAAGAAAATGTTTAAATATTCCATGTCGCAACAGTGGCTCAACTATAAGTTTATCAAGCGACGAGAATACTTTTTGTGCGGAAAAACAAACAAAAATAACGACTTTATTCGACTATTCCTTTTCTTCCTTGTAGGCCTGAAACGAGACTTCAAGAGATTTCCACGACGCACGCGCGAGAACTTAACTGAAGTAGCTGAAGGAGATCGCAATTCTCGCGCATGCGTCGTGGAAATCTCTTGAAGTCTCGTTTCAGGCCTACAAGGAAGAAAAGGAATAGTCGAATAAAGTCGTTATTTTTGTTTGTTTTTCCGCACAAAAAGTATTCTCGTCGCTTGATAAACTTATAGTTGAGCCACTGTTGCGACATGGAATATTTAAACATTTTCTTCATTGACTTTCTGGGCCGTCAGGATTCATTCCCTTAGGGAGCCTATCTAGCAGTCATCCACCTCTCAAATTTAATCATAAATATCTTCATTTGTGTTCCGAAGACGAACGAAGGTCTTACGGGGTTGGTACAGCATGGGGGTGAGTAATTAATGACTTAATTTTCATTTTTGGGTGAACTAACCCTTTAACAGCCAATAGCCTTTAGTTTAAGACACAGCTGTGATCAGTGATTTGATATTGAGAAGGGGACATTTTCATTATAGAAGCATTTTATGAAACAACAAGTGTGCAAGATGATTCATCAATATTTTCTAATCAATTTTCTGAGAAAATACATTTTAATAAACTTAAATAAACCTTTTAAGACCTCAAAGCAAAAAAAAAAGTTTACATAAAAAGTAGTTATTTATTAATTGAATAATTAAAAGCCTGGAAAACTAAAAACTTCACCTATAACTTTTTGTTTGTTATTTATACTATACTTAAATCACTGATGTGTAGTTTGTAGCTTGTGAAGATACAATTTCAATATCAGGAACGAGAGACCCCCCCTCCATCGATCTAGTCCCTGTTTGTTGACAATGGCGCCTCAATGAGCCTTACAAGTATCTCTGTTGACAATACAGGAAAATGTGATTTCAGCAGATGATACATTCTTTCCTCTCACCGTGTTATTTGACAAAACAGAAAATGATGTTCTGCCTCTGGAACAGAAATTATATTAATTCCCAGTGACTTTCTTTTTTGGAAAAATCCACACAGCATCATATCAAGAATAACAAGAATCTGTTCGTACCAGGGTGGGAACAGTAGCCTGTCATGTTTCCTGTTTGCCCTACTTCCTCTCTCACAGAAACGCAAATGGCCAGACAATGGCAGGAAAACCTGCTGGCTTCCTGCAGGGTCCGGCCGTCGTGGAAACAGATAGGCCAAATGTGCTTTGCTTTGCTAGGACTGACAGGCTAATCTCCAACAGAGAAAAGAGGAGTCGAGACAGAACCTGCGCTGAAACGTAGTGTCACCCTCTAAATTTAGGCCTTCTTAACGGAAGAACGTCACCTCTTAAATGCAAAAAGAAAACACCTTGAAAGACAGATTTATGCATAGAAAAACAACATATCTAATCTGAATGGAAGGTTTTTTAATGCTTTGTATTTTGATATTTTATCTTCCAGGTGAGAACTGTGAGACCCTGTTGGCCCCGTGCAGCCCTAAACCTTGCAAGAATGGAGGTGTATGCAAGGAGTCTGAAGACTACGAGAGCTTCTCTTGTGTGTGCCCTGAGGGATGGCAAGGTACAAACTTCACAAACCTAACAGGAAATTCTGTCCTAGCATCAATACTATGCATAACTGTATTCATATTTTGCACTCTCCCTCTTGTAGGCCAAACGTGTGAGGTGGACATTAACGAATGTGTCAAAAACCCTTGTCGAAATGACGCCATCTGTCAAAACTCTATTGGCAGCTACAAATGCAGTTGCAAATCGGGCTACACTGGCCGCAACTGTGAGACGGACATTGACGACTGCAAGCCCAGTTAGTGTCTTGTTTCATCCTTATTTCAATCTAGTGCAGGGGTGTCAAGCTCAGATTCCTGGAGGGCCACTGCTCCAACCCTAATTAAACACACCTGAACCAGGTAATCAAGGTCTTCCGGATTACTAGAAACTTCAGGTGTTTTGGAGCTGGTTGGAACTACATTTTGCAGGGCAGTGGCCCTCCAGGAGCGGAGTTTGACACGTGACCTACTGTATTTTGTCATGGGGACACTTATTATTCTTAATAATATTGATAAGCTTTGACTACACTGTATGAAAACTGAACTGAGCTGGACGATGACATGACTGTTTTCTCCAGAGCTGCTGTACAGATAAATTAACTAAGGGTACGTTTACACGACAACGATGTACTAAAAACTGAAACGTTTTTGTTCTTCCTCTGTACAGATGACAAGATTATCAAAATGGATCAACGCAAAAGACTAAAAACGCTATTATGCATGCAAGACAAGTAATTGGCAATGTCGCTTTGTAAAAAAAAGACTACGCGCTGTGCGCATATGCATTCAAACGCGCATACCTATAGACTAAACATGTAATACGCATGTGCATGCCGTCACCGCTTTCATTTTCCATTCACGTTTTTGAAGTTTACATGGAGATGATAATCGGTATCGTTTTCAAAAACCTGTTTCAAAGTTTGCGTTCTCAGGCCACCAAAACGGCGTTGTCATGAAAATGAATGGCCATAACGCATTCAAAGTTTTCTGTTTTCAGTTGAAAGCGGTGTCGTGTAAATAGCCCCTAAATTAACAACTAATGATTTTTACAACGAAAATGAATCGACGCTGAACTTACTTAAACTGGACAATGACTTTCTTCTAGAGCTGCTGTACAGCCAACAGTCTTTGTTGCATTATTTTCCTGTTATCACTGTAAAGCTGCTTTGAAACAATATGTATTATAAAAAGCTCTATATAAATAAAGGTGACTTGACTTGACTTGACGTCTAACCTCGTCTTTTTCGTCTAGACCCTTGCAGTAATGGTGGCTTCTGCAAAGACGCAGTGAATGCCTTCACTTGCACCTGCCTACCAGGTTTCCGGGGCAGCAGATGTGAGGAGGACATTAATGAATGTGATAGTAACCCGTGTAAAAATGGTGCGAACTGCACTGATTGTGTGAACAGTTACACATGTACCTGTCCACCTGGATTTAGTGGGATTCACTGTGAGAACAACACACCTGACTGTACTGAGAGGTAACAACTGCACTTATTTGTGGCATCTGTATAAGTTTTCAAGTATAAATACTGACCTTTGCCAACATGACAATGTCTGGGCTACAACAGACAATTGTTACAACCTGCCAAGAGGCAATAAGTAAAAAAATTGTTAAAAAAATTCATGTTTTATTCAGCTAGGACATTAAATTGATCAATAGTGACAGGAAAGACATTTATAATGTTACAAAAGTTTTCTTTTTCAAATGAAAAAAAATTTTTTTTTACATAGATATATTAAGCAGCTCAGTTTTCAGAAAACGGATCTCCCTCATGATAAATTGTACCAGAAAAAATCTCTAGCTCTCCATCTTCCTCTGTTGTTCATTAGCGCCCCCTCTGGTGAACAAAGGACAATGCAATCAGAGCAGCATCACAGCCCATTATAAATTACCTGAGAAACTAAATGATGTTAAATCAATGTAATAAATATGACTGATAATCATGACCCACCCCCCTCCCCCTAAACAGCTCTTGTTTTAATGGTGGCACATGCATGGATGGCATCAACAGCTTCACTTGCCTGTGCCCAGCTGGGTTCACTGGTAACTACTGCCAGCATGACATCAACGAGTGCGACTCCAGACCCTGCATGAATGGAGGCACCTGTCAGGACAGCTATGGCACATACAAGTGCACCTGCCCTCAGGGATACCAGGGCCTCAACTGCCAGGTAACAAATCACAGATATGGACAAAAGTTTAGTATGCACCCATCTTACATTCATTGCTTTCACAGTGTTACACTAGCTGTGTTTACATGGACCCTAATCGAATTGTAATCAGACTAGTTGCACAGTCGGAATAAAAAAAGTCACATGTAACGACGTCAATTGGAATGAATTGGGAAATCTGTATAATTTGGATTGTAAAGGGTGGTTCAAACCTTTTTTAAATCCGTTTGATAGGACATGTTAACACTTGATCTGATTGAAAACCAAAACTGGAATGTTCTGGGCATGTGCAATGAAGTAGTAATGGAGTAATGATGCATAACGCATGGGACAATGTGTTGTTGCTGTTGAATAGTGTCAAAAATGACTGTTTTGTCAATCTAAAATTCTCCTTCCACTCATCATCTGTGAAGTGCTGCAGGACAACATTGTCCTACCAGTTCTTGATTCGGACTCTCATCCACAGACGCCTTAATTTGGGCGAGGGGAGGGGCGGGCTTATTTACCGCTTGATACATATAAGCACAAAGCTTTTGTGTGCTCATCATTTTATAGTTAGGACCTGAAAAAGATACATTTTATGTCTGCTTTTTAAAACAAAGAAAATAAGCAATGGTTGGAGGATGCACCAACAGTTGGAAAGATCAATTCCGATTTGAAACTTGTGACATTTAAACACACATATAAACCCAATCCCTTTATTTAGCCTTCATGTAAACAATATGTTCGGATTCATCAATTTAAACAAAAGGTGTCCTTGAAAACGTAGCTAATAGTTGTTTAGTTATATAGATTTTTTTTAAAATTATATTTCTGTTAATTCAACTTGTTTTAAGCAGTCGATGCCAGTAACTTAAAAACTGATTGATCTATTAACTCTGTATTGCTTTACAATAATTTTTCATTTGTTAGGATAATTTAACTAGTTAACTAATGACTAACAACTGGTCTAAGCCATCTAGTTAACTAGATTAGTTGTACGTTAACATAAATGAATGCACTGTGAACTAACATGAACTTTACATTTTTTACTAACTAACATCAACTTGTTTATAAATGTTGTAAAATGATATTGCTCATTGTTAGTTCATGTTAGTTAATGCATTAACTAATGTTAACAAATGAGAGGTAAAGTGTGAACCGATCTATCCTTAATTCATTCCAGCACTTTTTTGAACTAATAATACAATAAAATAAGATGGATAAAAGAGATTTGAACTCATAGATGCATGTTAAAATGCGAACACTGGATGAATTGTCGTCTTGCAGGAGCTGGTGAACTGGTGCAAGCCGTCTCCCTGTAAGAATGGAGGTATCTGCAGACAGAGCGGCACTAGGTACAGCTGCCAGTGTCAGACAGGCTGGACTGGCTTATACTGTGACGTCCCCAGCGTTTCTTGCGAGGTGGCCGCCAAACAGCAAGGTAGGTTTGTTTGTATAAAAGAAAGTATCTTTGCCACTTACCACACATTTTGGCGAGGCTGTTGAGCGTTTAACAAATCTGCTGTGATGTTTGCTTCTCCCACTTTTAGGTGTAGAGGTGGTGCGGCTGTGTCGTAACTCTGGCCAGTGTCTGGACGCTGGAAACACACACTACTGTCACTGTCAGGCCGGATACACAGGCAGCTACTGTGAGGAGCAGGTGGATGAATGCATTCCCAACCCTTGCCAGAACGGAGCAACCTGCACCGATTACCTGGGTGGCTATTCCTGTGAAGTAAGTGAAGAAAATCTGGTGGTTAGGGAGAGGAATGACTGTAGAAGAAGACACTTTAGGTTAATGCCCGCTAAATCGCCCTTCTTTGTAAAAGAATTGCTTGTTTGGCAAAGATGGAAGAAACCGCCAAGTAAACAGAAACAAGCTTGTTTTATGTTTGCCATTAATTCGCCTCGCTCTTTCTCTGCTTTCTTGAAGTGCGTGCCAGGTTATCATGGAGTGAACTGCTCTGATGAGATCAATGAGTGTCTGTCTCAGCCCTGCCAGAACGGGGGCACATGCATCGACCTGATCAATACCTACAAATGCTCCTGTCCCCGGGGAACACAAGGTCGGATATCACTTCCTCTGTTTTGCTCTTTTTGCCCATTCCATACTTCATTAATTAGGTCTTAACTGTTATCAGGAGGCTTAGATGTTTCTATTTGATTGATGTAGTCATCCTTAATTACATCTCATAGATGGAGTTTCATAAAATGGACAGAAACTTTCAAACAATGTGTTATTACCCAGTTGCATTAAAGTTAATTGTATGAATGTATATTTCTCTTTGTCTCTAGCTCTGTGATTTTAAGGCATCATAGGAACACTCAAAACAAGAGAAACTCCAATATTAATATATATATAGATCTTAATTCCTTTCTTTATATTAACATTATACTAATAACATAACTGTATGCAACTTTATAAATATTTTTTATATCAGATTATAAACCTATAATTAGTTTTGAATTTTCTAAAATCAGTTTGATTAAATTTGTTCAGTTTACAGTTTTATTTTTAGGCTTAGAATATCACATTGTTTGCTTAGCAACATGCTAACATCAATTCTAACAAATAACTCTAGGGTGAATCTGAATCACAATATAACCAACTTGGATTTGAAGTAAAACAAGTATTTGAAAAATTAGACAACAACACAAAAGTACAATCCCATGAAGCATTGCGAATGAAAATCAGAATACAAACGATGTATAAATATGGACCTGTAGTTTTAAAGATGTTGATTATGTATATAGATAATATACATAGATAGATCTCCATGTCCCTATGGAGAAAAAGGAATGGGATTTTGACTTTAACCCGACTGTTGCACTCTGCCTCTGTATTTCAAATCAGTCAGTAATGACTGTTATTCTGCCTTAGAGGACAGCTGATACATAGGTAGTATACAGCAAGGAGCAACAGAGCCTATATTTACATCTCTGCTAGAGTGTGTTAGAGCAGCTTTTATTACACCTTTGCCCTCCGCTCCTCTCTCAGGTGTGCACTGCGAGATCAACATTGACGACTGCACACCCTTCACCGACCCCATCACCCATGAGCCCAAATGCTTTAACCAGGGCCGCTGTGTGGACCGTGTGGGCGGGTACCATTGCATCTGCCTGGCTGGATACGTGGGGGAACGCTGTGAGGGTGACGTCAACGAATGCTTGTCCAACCCTTGTGACCCCCGTGGCACGCACAGCTGCATCCAGCTCACAAACAACTACCGCTGCGAGTGTCGCACAGGATACACAGGTACAGCACAGGCTACTGTGGACCATTTCTTCTTTGATTTAGAGAGTAATGCTACTCTCTGATCCTGGTGTCAAAATGTGTAATAACCTTGTTTATGTATCCCTACAGGTCAGCGCTGTGATAAAGTCTTTGATGGCTGTAAGGGGAAACCTTGTCGTAATGGAGGAACCTGCGCTGTGGCTAGCAACACTCCTCATGGCTTCATCTGCAAATGTCCACCGGTTGGTCACATTCTCTGATACATTTAGCTAATGGTCCTTTGAACCTGATTTGCGTCATTTCGATCCTATTCTCAACTCTTCTGCCTTATTATTTCATATCCAACTAATTGTGCAGATCCTATACACATCATTTACATAAATGTGGCATAAAATAATTAATTAAATGTAATAGTTAACTTTCTTTTTACTTTTTCCATTTTAGTCACAAGGCCGCAGATTCATTCTAATACAATTTTCTAAAGTTAATTTCATTCTCTACAATCACACACTATCGTTCAAAAGGGCCAGTGCATTTTTTATTTATTTAAAGAAATTAATACTTTTATGGAGCAAGGATGCATTAAATTGACAAAAAGTGACAGACTTTTTTTGTAACAATGTAAGTCTTTACTATTAAAAAAATGCTTTTTAAACTTTATATTAATACCATTTTTGTGTTGTAGTACATAGTTTCCGCAAAAATATTAAGCAGCACAACAGTTTTCAACATTCATAATAATAATACATGTTTCTTGAGCACCAAATCAGCATATTAGAATGATTCCTGAAGAATCATGTGGCACTAAAGACGCTGGAAATTCAACTTTGCCATCAAACAGAGATAAATTACATTTTAAAATATATTAAAGTAGAAAACAGTTGTTTATATCATATTTTACATTGTAATAATATTTCACAATATTACTGTTTTTGCTGTATTTGATTAAACAAACTTTTAAAAAAATCTTACAGAGACCAACCGTTTAAATGGTACTGTAGCCTGCATATTAACATAAAACTTGTGTATGTCTCGTTTAGGGTTTTACAGGCTCAACCTGCGAGTATGACGCTCATGCTTGTGGGAGCCTCCACTGCAAAAATGGCGGTACATGCGTTTCTGGTCACAAGAGCCCCAAATGTCTGTGCACCCCGGTCTTCACTGGTCCTGAGTGCCAGTATCCCACTGAGGGTCACTGCACCATCAATCCCTGCTACAACGGAGGCACGTGCGAGTATATCTCAGAGGCCCCATACTACCACTGCATCTGTCCTACTGGCTTCAATGGCCTCTTCTGCCACATCTTGGACTACAGCTTCCCAGGCGGCTCTGGTCGAGACATCACACCTGCCCCAGAAGTGACGGCGAGCTGCGAGATAGCAGAGTGTGAAAACAAGAAGGCCAATAAGATCTGTGACAGCGCATGTAATAATTATGCCTGCGATTGGGATGGAGGGGACTGCTCACTGAACTTCAATGACCCGTGGCAGAACTGCTCGGCTGCGCTGCAGTGCTGGCGCTATTTTAATAACGGGAAGTGTGACGAACAATGTCACAACGCTGGATGCCTCTATGATGGATTTGACTGCCAGAGGCTGGAGGGCCAGTGCAAGTGAGTGCTGTCTGAGAATTTGTAACACCATTTTTACACAAGTTTCAGTGCAAGGTTTCTTGTTTGAACTTCAAACAGTTTGAAGCTAAAAGGATCATGCTGCAAGAGAATTTGTCAGGGAAGTTTAAAATTGTGATTGCAGGTCTGAAAAAAAGAAAGAAAAAAAAGGATTTTTTTCTAGCTAAGCTCAGCTATGAAATTTTTTTCAGTCGAATTTTCTATTAAATTATTTTTATTTTCTAAGCTTAAATTTTATTAAATGATTTAAAAAATCCAGTCTTAGCCAGTGTTTTTAAAATGGCTATTAAAATGTGTAAAAAATGTCCTCTGACATGTAGTGTGGTTGCGCTTCGGGCGACCCGAGTATGAGTCCCGGCTTGTGGTCTTTTCCCAACCCCGCTCCCCCTCTCTCTCCCACTTCACTTCATGTCCTTACTCCAGCTATACTCTCTAAATAAAGCACAAGCTTATAGTCCAGCCATCAAGACCAGCTTGGGAAAGCTAATAGCCATAAATGGCCATCTAGAAACTTTGTAAAAGCAGAATCATAAGCTTTTTATCTCTGTTTTCCATGCCATTTCTAAACTCTGCTCTCCTCTCTCATAGTCCACTCTACGACCAGTATTGCAAAGACCACTATTCAGATGGCCACTGTGACCAGGGCTGCAATAATGCAGAGTGCGAATGGGACGGGCTGGACTGTGCCAACAACATCCCAGAAAAGTTAGCTGCTGGACTCCTGGTTGTGGTGGTCCACATTATGCCCGAGCAGCTCCGAAACAACTCCTTTGGATTTCTGCGAGAGCTCAGCAGAGTGCTCCACACCAATGTCGTTTTCCGGCGTGACAGCAAGGGAGAGGAAATGATCTACCCGTATTACGGCAACGAGCAGGAGCTGAGGAAGCACAACATCAAACGATCACTAGATGTCTGGAACGGTGCTTCTAGCAACGTCATGAGCTCGGTAAAAAGCGGTATTTACAATATAGTAGTGGAAGGAGGGAGAAAACGCAGAGAGCTGGATGAGATGCAGATCAAAGGGTACGTATGCTACAACTGAGCCCTCATCTGCTTTAAAAATATGTTTTAATATAAATCAATAAAAATCATGCTTTTGATTTCCATCAGCTCGGTGGTGTACTTGGAGATAGACAACCGCCAGTGCTACCAGCAAACCTCCGAGTGCTTCCAGAATGCAAACGATGTGGCTGCTTTCCTCGGAGCCCTGGCTTCCAGCGGCAATCTGAATATGCCTTACGTCATCGAGGCCGTCACAAGTGAGTGTTTGGCACGAGTATTGTCGTGTGCCTCACGTCTTCCCATAATGCCCTTAATCAAGACTAGGCCTCACATCTTACTGAATGTATTCAATAGCAACCCCCCTTCCCAACCTTTAACCCCACCGGCTCCTACCGCGGATTACAGGGATCACTTTGAAGTTTGTGCGTTTCTTCCTTATAACAATGAAGCAAATGTTCTTTGTGCATTAGACAGACTAACCAATCAATGCGGCAGTCTGAGGGCAGATCCACTGGCTCCAGGCACCCAAAATAGCTAATTGATGCAAATCATGTCAACTCATTTGGCCCAACAAGACACGCATGCACATACATGCATATCACCCATACATGGCATGAATCTAAAATGATGGGGGGCTGCTGCAACCTTAACCTTGTAAACTCCAAGGGTTTAGGTGAGCAGAGTTTATCATTTCAAAATCGTTAGTGGAGAGAGCTTGAAAAAAGAGAGGAGAAAAATTGATCGGGAGTGTGCTAGAAGTTGGGAGTCTTTGTTATCTCGAAAATCCTAATAAATCCTTCGTCTTTACAGCTTAAAGTGTGCGCGGTAATTTGAAGTTCATTAATCCCTCTCTTTTTTTCCCTTAAAGAAGAACGGGTAAAGTTGTCTCCTGGTACCCTGGGCTGAGAAAGGGGAGAGGAGGTGTTCTTTCTTTTCTCTTTTTTCTATCCTCCTCCTTTTCTTATTTGCCAGTTCCTTCTTTTTGATGAGAAGCGGTTAGCAATTCTGATTAACACGAACGCGTGCCTCGCTCTAGTTTGTCCGTCCATCTCCAGCAGTTTGTGCCTCATTGTTGCGTGAGGAACATATTCGTGTCCCTTCTGTGGGTCTGACTTGTCAACTGTGCTTCCTGTGGCAGGTAAGATTGATGGACCCTCGTCCATAGAGCTCTATCCGGTCTATGTGGTTCTGGCAGGACTGGCACTGCTGGCCTTTGTCGGCGTGGGAATGGTCGCTTCCCGTAAACGCCGCCGTGAACATGGTCAACTTTGGTTTCCGGAGGGATTCAAGACTAGCGAGCCCAGCAAGAAGAAGAGGAGGGAGCCAGTCGGCGAAGACTCTGTTGGTCTGAGGTGGGTTCGCTGCGTCATCTTACGATATTAAGTTTGAAGGGACAAAATATGATGGAGGACAACTTTTTCATTTGAAGTTATGATCATTTGTTGAGTTTAATTTAATTGACTAGTTTTAGGAATAAAGTGGAGGCTGATAATCAGTGACAGCTTTTTGGTGTTAGAGCACAGTCTTTAAGTTAGTTTTGCTGGGATGTAGTAAAGTGCCAAAAAAAGTAATTTCAGCATATCTAATGGGTTATTTTTCTGAAAACAGGCCACTTAAGAACTGTTCAGACATTTCATTAATGGATGACAACCAGAATGAATGGGGAGAGGAGGAACCATCAGACACCAAACGCTTCAGGGTGAGCAGAGCAACAGAAAGCACTAACATTTACATAGAAGTGAATTAAAAAAAAGCCTCTTACAATGAATATCCTTGCATTAATTAATGCAATTAATTAAAATTTCAAATGAATCACTCATTCTCCTCTTTTAGTCTGAGGAGCAGGCGATTCTTGATTTAGATGATCAGCCAGATCACCGGCAGTGGACGCAGCAGCACTTGGACGCAGCCGATCTGCGAATCCCATCCATCGCTCCCACACCCCCTCAGGGCGAGATCGAGAGCGACTGCATGGACGTCAATGCCCGAGGACCAGGTTAGGCATTGTTGTATAGTTAAAAATATATACAAAAATCCCCATTGCTAATTTTTCAATAACAATAACAGTAATTATAATGTGAATTTAATTAGAATTTTTTTTATATGTTTCTATTTATTTATAATAAAATGTTATTAATTCATTCAAATTTAAATATATATATATATATATATACATACACTAGGGCTGCACGATTAATCGAATTTTAATCACGATCAAATTTGCGTGATCGAGCAATATTTAAAATGCGTCATTCCATTCAAAGAACGCTCCGTATCAAAGGTTTTTTTTTTTTTTGCAAAGCCAATCTAGCGCTCCGTAAACCACTGTCTGATCACGTGCCTCCATGAGCCCCCAAGAGAGACCTTGTGTCCAAGAGCGCGCTCGAAAGTGCACGAGAGATACCGAGTGTGTCTGCGTGCGAGAGAGACCAAGTGAAAGTGCACCTGAGAGACCGAGTGTGAGCATTAGTAAATTGGTACATAGTACATAGTAATATATAATTACTATTTAAGAGGCATGAAAGTTCGATTAATGGACTCCAAAAATCAGTACTACAAACGTCTTGTTTTGAACTATTGTTTAATAAATAGAAATAATTCGAGCACATAAACTTTCATATGGATGATTAAATAGATTTAATTTATGCAGTAAGATTTCACAACTAATCACTGACACTGTACCACAACCAGGCTTTACGTTTCTTAAGCGTCAAATAACAATGACTCTAAATTTCATCCATCAATCGAACTTCCATAGTGCATAGTTCTGCCTTGAAATGTTCTCATTTGGTTACATTCTGTTATGGAATATTTGTTTATTATTGATGATACCATTTTTTGAGTTTTATTCACATCCATTATGCAGGTACAATGCAAGTTTATATTTTGCTTCCTAAAATATATTTACACTATATAAAATAGTCCCCTGTTGAAGTTTTGCTACATTTTCTTTGTTTCATTCATTTTTATTTATTCTTTAAGGAGATGCACTGAATTTTGGTGAATAAGAGGACCTGTTTTATTTTGATGCTTATATTTGTACATTAGCAGGAATGTAGCACAATATGGATGTGAAAGCAGTTAGCCTATGTGACATTAAAATTTGTTTTGGTTAATTTTAACAAATAATCGTGATAATTAATCGTGATCTCAATATTGATCAAAATAATCGTGATTATCATTTTAGCCATCGTGCAGCCCTAATATACACACATCCACATACATACTACAGACATATATATATATATATATATATATATATATATATATATATATATATATATATATATACTGTAGATACATACATATACATGTTAACACTTTAGTTTATGGTCCAATTGTCACTATTGACTAGTTTCTTATTAGCGTGCATAGGATTAGGATATTGGCTGTTTATTAGTACTTAAGCACAAATTAATGGCTTATTCTCCATGATCATATTATACATCTTTTAATCCTAAATAAAACTTAACAACTACCTTACTAACCATTAAAAAGCAGTAATTAGGAGTTAACGTAGGCAAAAGTCATAGTTAATAGTTAGTTAATAGTGAGAACTGGACCATAATTTAAAGTGTGACCACATACACACACACACACACACACACACACACACATATATACAGTATATAAAATGTGGCCTCATTGATCAGATAATTAGTTAGGCTAGTTAACTACTAGATTTTTGCTGATTTTTACAATCACATCTATGCAGGAAAATCATGTTAATTATTTAGCTAACACAGATATGGAGATAGTCATTCTATTTTTTTATGAGAACTCAACCTGCTTAAAATTCTGGATTGTGGATTACACCTGTTCCTCGGTTCCTGCATGCTGTCGAGTGCTGGGATGAGGAACTGAATTGAGCTCTAAGTAGGAGTTAATGCTCAGGGTCCTGTGGGAAAAGGAATCCACTTCAAAGGCTCTGACTGAAAGATGTAAACCCCGGGGGACTGAGCACATTTTTACCAGTCTTAACGATTCATCCTGTGATATTCTGCTTACATGTGTTTTGCTAATTAAAACTCTTTATGAAATGCTCTTCTCTTTCTATAAGCACCAATATACCCCTGACAACACTTTAAGATAGTCAAAGGCAACATTCTTTTGGTATCTCTTTGCAAGCTGTTTTTCCTTTTTTCCTCTTTGTGCGGATTGATGTTTTTAAATCGACCAAATCAGGCCTGATTTGGGAATAGCTATTCTTTTGAAGCCGTGAAGCCCCTGTCGAAGTCAGAAAAGAAAGCAGCGTTTCAGAGGTGATAATACTCAGTTTTACCAGCGGTTGAAATTTCAAAGTGTGGCCCGCGTCCCTGAGATTTACCAAACCGCCACGTTTGATTACAATCCGTTATCGAAGCGATCTGGGGTGATTGAGAAAGGGAGCGCGTCAAATCCTACTTCGATTTGTTTGTTTCTTTGCCGTTGCTTTGGTCCATCACTTTAAGGAAAACACTTCTTTAGATTGCCGTCAGACTAGTCCTACTCAAAGGAAAGTTTTTGGCCCTTCGATGGAGTTGAATCAGCTACATAAATAAATGTAAAGGTAACAGATCTTCACTCTCTTTTTCCTCTCTAGATGGCTTTACTCCTCTTATGATTGCATCCTGTAGTGGAGGAGGGCTAGAAACAGGGAACAGCGAGGAAGAGGAGGATGCTTCAGCAAACGTCATCAATGACTTCATCTACCAAGGTGCCAACCTTCACAACCAGACAGACCGTACGGGTGAGACGGCTCTACACCTGGCTGCCCGCTATGCCCGCTCGGATGCTGCCAAAAGGCTCCTGGAGGCCAGTGCAGATGCCAACATTCAGGACAATATGGGACGGACTCCATTACATGCTGCTGTGGCTGCAGATGCACAAGGAGTCTTCCAGGTATGTGAACCAGGCCTACATAAAGGAATTCTGTATAAATTATGGAGGTTTAATATTCTGTATTTCCATCGACTGATGATTCCTAAGCATGTTAACCTTTGTCCCTTATGCAGATTTTGATACGGAACCGTGCCACAGACTTAGATGCCCGCATGCATGATGGCACCACACCTCTGATACTGGCAGCAAGACTGGCGGTCGAGGGCATGGTGGAGGAACTCATCAACTGCCATGCTGATGTCAATGCCATTGATGATTTTGGTATGACTATTACACTGCCTTACTTAATTCATTCACTTGTCTTAATCATCTTTCTTAATTATCTGATCTAAAGGTAATTTTTGAAATGCTTGTAAATCATTTTGCCGACAAAGAAAAATTGTGCTAATGAATTTATAAATAAATAAATACATACATTATTATTAATAATGATTAATGTACAAGATTATTATTATTATTATTATTAGTTAATGAATTAAATTAGAAAACAGCCCAGGTAAAAAAAAGTGTCCAACAAAGGCCAGTTGGCACCTCATGAAGTTGCTTGAGATAAGATAAGATACACGTATATATAAGATATACCTTTATTATTAAATAATTTTTGACTGCATTAAATTGATATATATATATATATATATATATATATATATATATATATATATATATATATATATATATATATAAATATATATAAAATGTGTTTTTTTTTACTTTCTATGTTCTAAAGAATCCTGAAAAAAATCAATCATGGGTTCCACAAAAAAATATTTAAAAAGCACAACTGTTTTCAACATTGATAATAAGAAATGTTTATTGAGCAGCAAATCAGCATATTAGAATGATTTCTGAAGGATCATGTGACACTGAAGACTGGAGTAACAATGCTGAAAATTCAGTATTGCCATCATAGGAATAAATTACATGTTAAATTGTATTTAAATAAAAAAGAAAACCATTTTAAATTTCTCAATATTACTTCTTTTACTGTATTTTTTATCAAATAAATGCAGCCTTGGTGACGATAAGAGACTAAAAACATATTTTTACTTTTATTAAAAATTATTTAATTAATTAATTAATTAATTAATTAAAGTTTTTTTTTTTTTTTTTCTATTAATTTTGATGACTTAACCATTATTCTAAAATATGGAAAAAAATCATAATTAAAGTTAAGTCTAAACATTTGACTGTTAATGTATATACTATGGCAAGATAAATGTCCGATTTATCACTATTGTATGCTGTTTTTCACATGCTAATGCACTTTCTGTTTGTGCTGCAGGTAAATCTGCTCTTCACTGGGCAGCAGCTGTGAACAACATAGAAGCGGCGATGGTGTTGCTTAAGAACGGAGCAAATAAAGATATGCAGAACAATAAGGTAAGCAGCACTTGCTTTTCTTTAATCACAAATAATGCGTTGTGTTATTGTAGACACTCGCATTAATACTCAGATTAACATCATAGCACAAAACCATTGTCATTTTCAAAATGCTTTTGGCTTACCAATTATTTTCCCACGTTCAGGAGGAGACTCCTCTATTCTTGGCAGCAAGAGAGGGAAGTTACGAGACTGCTAAAGTTCTGCTCGAGCATTTTGCTAATCGGGAGATCACCGACCATATGGATCGGCTCCCACGGGATATCGCTCAGGACAGAATGCATCACGACATCGTGCGGCTCATCGACGAATATAACCTGGTCCGCAGCCCTCCCATGCACAGCGCCCCCCTCTGCACCACCCTCTCCCCACCTCTCTGCTCTCCCAACGCCTTCATGGGCAACATGAAGCCCTTACAAAGTAAGAAGCCCCGCAAGCCCAGCGCAAAAGGCATCGGTTGCAAGGATGGCAAAGACATGAAAGTCAAGAAGAAGAAGACTCAGGATGGAAAGGGACATTTGCTAGACAGCTCGGCCGTGCTCTCGCCGGTGGATTCCTTGGAGTCGCCCCACGGGTACATATCTGATGTCGCCTCCCCACCCTTAATGACATCACCCTTCCAGCAATCGCCCTCCATGTCTCTTAATCACTTACAAGGCATCGCAGATACCCACATGAGCGTCAACCATCTAGGCATGGGCAGCAAGCAGGACCTGGCCCACTTACAGTTCGATCCGTTACCCCCACGTCTCACCCATCTGCCAGTGGCCGGTTCTAACGGCTCAAACGTCATGAACGGCCAATGCGAATGGCTTGGACGGATGCACGGTAGTATGGGTCCTCAAAATCAATTCGCGGCAATGAGGAACGCCTCAGGTCAGGCCAACCTTCACCAATCTGGCCTGATGACCTCTCTCCACAATGGCCGCCCCGCTACCCTGTCTCAGATTTTGAACTATCAAAGCCTGCAGAACGCGCACCTCACCAGACAGCCGCATCTAATGCAGCAGATGCAGAACATGCAACAGAGAGCGCAGCAGACAGGCGTCCAGCTGCAGCACCAGAGCACCAATCCACCCAGTGGCGTGAGCCAGAACTTCATCGGCGGTGAGCTGGGTGGCCCGGAGCTCCAGCAGAGCGCAGGGAACAGCATGCCCATCCACACCATAATCCCCCAGGAGACCCAGTTGCTAAACCCATCCTCTCTGGGCCCCAGCATGGCAAGCACGCAATTCCTGACGCCACCTTCCCAGCACAGTTACTCAAACGCCATGGACGCCAACACCCCCAGCCACCAACTCCAAGTGCCTGACCACCCTTTCCTCACGCCGTCTCCAGGTTCACCGGACCAGTGGTCCAGCTCGTCGCCCCATTCCAACATGTCTGACTGGTCGGAGGGCATTTCCAGTCCTCCCACCAGCATGCAGTCGCAAATCGGACACATACCGGAGCAATTCAAATAGAACAATACATTTTAAAAAAAAATAAGGAACACTCCATAAGCCTGCTTACTGAAGGGTCATTAAAATGCCTCTTGTACTAACCATATTTTTTTTAATTTATTGATATTTTGTTATTTATACTTTTTTTCACCATTTATTTTTACATTTGGGCAAAATAAATTATCTTGAAGAAGAAGGTCAATTTTTATAATGCAATGCTATTGACCGTGATACACTGTACTCAAATGTACACACTGGGTATTTATTGGTCTTAAAATATGCCTTTTTTTTTTTTTTTTTTTAGTTAATCAGTCTTTTTTAAAATTGATTTACACCTAATATTGTATAAATTTGTACAAATGCAAACGTTCTTGTACAGGCATTTTAGAGAGCGTTTTTTTTTTTTACAACAAACTTCAGTGTTAAAGTAGATTTATGTTGTCTGAAACAAGCTGCTTTTCCGTTATGATTGAATTTCTTACGTGTTATGTCATCTGATATTTGTTTTGGTTAGGTTCTCATTTGTTTGTGTGTGCTACAAGGTTTATACTACAAATAAGTAGTGTTTTTATAATTGAACATTTGTATAGTTCAAAGTGATTTTGCTCTTTCTTTCTCTCATTCTTGTATATTAAATTCCTGCAAAAAGCAGATTTCTTAATGTCCACTGTGAATGTGGATGTGAAAGTGAGGATCTGAGATACTTACAGGAAATACTTAATATTGACTTGTATGAAACAGGTGCCAATATCAAGTGATCTGTATCTTTCCTCCCAATTTTGTAGAACTGGTCACGTGGCCAAAAGTGTCTGGGGTTTTATGGAGGTGTTTCAAATTGAACTTCTCTTTACTGTACTTCCAGTTTTGTATCTTCGTTTGAGCCTATGGCTAATGTAAATAGATATATTGTATGCGTTTGTCATGTAATCAGGATTTTGTTTCAGAAATCTTAAGTGTGCCATGGAAATTTGAAATATTTTAATGCTACGTAGTTATGTTTTCTATACGCAGAACGTCTATATATTTTTTTCTCAGTATCACTGGGGTAGAGACAAATATAATACATGTAGGCTATACACACAAATCACTAGAGGATGTGCCATATAAAATAACACAAATAGATGATTTATGACTCACTATTGACCACCAATAGTTTTCCACAAAATCACAAAGAAAATTTTAAAGGTCCCAATAACAGGCTGTGTCATGTATCCTCTTTAAGCCATCAGTACTTAAGTGTTCATCAGCTTTGAACCGCACTGAGTATACAATATCTGTAAATGTTACATATCTGCAAATGTGTAGTTTACATGCAGAGTATTTTCTGTCAGTTCCACTGTCTGTACAAGTTTCTTTGCATAATAAAAGATACCTATGTGTATTCAGATTTCAGTCTCCTTTGTTGTATTTCTCTGTCTTTCTTCCAATAACACTTTCGTTAATGGCCTATTTAGCTTATTTATCAAGTGTAGCCTATTTGTTTCACACTTTAGCTTGATATCAAAGGTCAAAGCCTTGACAGCAACTCAAAACATATATCGACAGTTATATCATTATATCGAAGTTAACATTGCAATAAAAAGTTGGGTTTGAATATCAAAGAAATTTTTTTATTTTTTTATTGTATTTTGATGACTGATATTTACGGCATACTAGGGGCTGCTAACGGTTTTATTTCATTGGCGTGTCAACAGCGCCATCTGCTGCTGAGAGCTGAAAAGTGGGGCTCTTGCAACCAGCCTTCAAATGTCTACTTTAAATAATTTTGTGAGGCTCAGCTATAAAAATGCTGTTACATTTACATTGAATTCTTTCTGCATTGAATTATTAAAAATCCTTCAAATCTAATGAGGGATCACACAGACCTTGAAATTGGGGGATAGGCAGGTTCGTTGTGATGTCACAAGAATAATTAATTAATTTGAAAAAAAGAAAGTAAAAAAGCAGAATATTAATGAATTGATACTGATAATAATTTATGCTGATGATTCTAAACCTTTGGGACCATCCTCCATATTCTTAAGGCAACTCTTCACAATACTAGAATTTGATTAATTGTTTTTCTGACTATACCACCACTTAAAAGTCAGCTTGAACGGAAGTTGTGATAGTCTTTTCTACCCTATTGTGACGTATATCCGAGTAAAATGGCTTCTTGAACAAGAAAAATGCCGACTTTGTCCGAAATTGCATACTCTCTTAAGTAGGTACTTATTTTTAATAAATTACTTGACTTCTAAAAAAAAAGTATGTTCTATACGATTGTTAAGAGGTGTTACATAGAGGTTTCTTGCCTCTGGGAAGAGTTGATTGGCCTTGGAGAATGTTATTGTTTTGCCTATGAGAGAGAGTTGAATGTGTTGAGTATGAATGTAATCCGAACGTACTACATTCGCCATATTGTCATTATAATGTGACCTACCAGTGTCAGTTGTGTCGCTACACCTCTATTCACAAATCCTTTACCGAGCCCTCATGGGATAGTAAAGTGTCCATTATATCCACACTTAAGAATCTCGCCAGACGTAGGTCATCCGGGTACTTTTTGTCTGCTCCTTTATGAGTATTGTGAATTTGGACATGCTTCTTTTGTCACATTTGTTTTTCGCCTACTATACAGTTGTAATCAAAATTATTCAACCCTCATTGCAAATCAGGTTTATTGGCAAAAATTTACAGACTTTCAGTTGTTTGCGATGAACAAATCAAATAAAAGTAATAGAAATAGCTCAACACAACAAATGTGTCAAGTGGTTTCCCTAAATTCAACTGAAATTGCAACTTTTAATGATTTCTGCTGTCTCAAAATTATTCAACCCCCTGAATAGAATCCTTCACAACAGCACAAATCTGCAAAACAGGGGTCTCATTTATAAAACTGTGCGTAAGATCCTTACTAAAAGTGTACGTGCGCCCGAAAGCCAAAAATGGCGTACGCAAAAAAATATTCAGACTTATAAAACAGTGTGTACGCCAGAACCTGCGCAGAATTCACTTTATAGCAAAATCCCAGTCAGCGGAAGATTGAGCGCACATGCGTCTCCACCTCGAAATAACCATATATTGAGCTTACAATGCCTTGTTTTACTATACATATCCTCATCTGCATATCATTTGCATATGGTTAAATATTCATCCACGTGATAATATGTTTAACGGTGCAAGACACTAGGAAAATATTAAATACGGATGTGCCGTCACATTACATTAATAAAAATAATTTAGTAGTCTATCATTGCCATGTTTTTGAATAAATAAATCAAATAGTGTAAAATACATTTCAGAGAAAGCTTTTCTCAATCTTTTCCACTGGCCAAATAGTATTTTTAATTGATTTATTTTTTAATGCAAACAGATAGGCCTAGACCTTGGTGTGCATTATTTGCACTAAACAATTTTCTCAGACAATCTGCTATTATCATGATAAGAAATTATAAAACATTAAAACACAGAGGAAAAGTATTCAAAGGCATTGCATCCACAACGAATATTTATATTTATTGATTTTTTTTTCTTTCAGTAATGATTTCATGTAGTTTAAAGGGGTGGTTGATTATGATTTCACTTTTCTAACTTTAGTTGGTGTGTAATGTTGCTGTTTGAGCATAAAGAACATCTGCAAAGTTACAGACGCTCAACGCTCAGCAAAGGGAGATATTTGCTTTTAAAGAAATCGTTTTTTAAGGACTACAACAAACGGCTGGTAGGAACTACGCAAGCTTCTTCCCGGGTTAGTGACATCACTAACCCTAAAATTTACATAAACCCCGCCCACGGGAACACAGTCCATGTTGAGAAGAGGAAGAGCTGTTGTAGTCACTCTGTGTGCATCTCACAACAGTTCCTATACAAGCGATTTAAAGATTATCCTGACAGAATATGCTGATTGAAGATAGTTAACTCCACACCAGCAACATAAATTCATCAACTAACAATTCAGAGATGTCCTGTTGCATTCTACATGTTGTCACTTCTTATTAGTCTCTCCATCTTTGTCTGACTCTGGTTTAAACATAAAAGGCAGAACAGTTTCTGACATTTTAGCGTGTGTCTGAGTGAGGTAATCGGAGCTGCTAACACCCACACTCTTGTAGCTCCGCCCACTGTGTCGGGAGCTGCAGCTCATTTGCATTTAAAGGGCCAGACACAAAACGGTGCGTTTTTGCTAACCCTCAAAAAGTGACAACTTTTTTTTATTTTATTTTTTTATTTATTTTTTTATTTATTTATTTGAGCCATTCACAATCATGTTCGTTACAGAAGTCTTAAGATTACACAATAATGGAAGCTCAAAAGGGGTAGGCTGAAGCAAGGAAGCTTATGTGCGCCTACCCCTAAGTTCAATACTCTCAGTAGTCATAAGAAGATTTACGCCTGATGTTAGCAAAAACAAAACAAGAAAAAAAAAATAAAAAAAAAATAAAAAAAAAATAAAAACAAAACAAAAACAATCATATCTGACCCAACTGACATGACCAGTCTCCATATAGTTTGTTTCTTTCAAATATTGTTATTATTATTATTATTATTATAATTTTTGGGTAACCATATGTTTATTTTAATTATTATCCATTCTATCATGCCAGTATTAGATTCAGAAGTATCATCATTGTTAACAGTAATGTGTAAAAATAAAATAAATTTACCTTATACACATTATTTCTTGTTATTACCTTGTTGTCATTACTATTGTCTACATCAACTGGGTATACATTTGCAACATTCATTTTAATTATGAGGTGTATCCTATCTTGTGTTGTGCATTAAAAAGCCAGGGTGTGGGCCAGTTGGAGAGTGGGTCTTAGCCCCCATCCAACAGGCTCGCCCAGCTACCCTAAATAATTGTCTAGGCGGGTGATGTTTGCAACCTTTGCTGTGGGATGCGTTTAAAAGACGGTGTTTCATGAGCCAGTCTGGAGAAGGGGGCCATTCACCCGACAGGTCCATGTCTCGTCTGCCCTAATTCTCTTTTGTTTATTGTGTGTTGCAATAGTAATGACAATGGTAATAAATAGCGTTAGTTTAACTAGTTTCCTAATTTTAAATATGATAGATCATATGGAGATATTGGTGACAGTAGCTGTGTCAGCATGATTTGATATATTTTACTCATTATAATAGACAGTGACAGAAATCCTGCTTAGTGGTTACATTTGGCATATTGCGTTTAACATTATATATTCATTTTAATAGACAGTGACAGAAATACTGCTTAGTGGTTACATGTGACATACTGCGTTAAGATACTTTTCTTATATATTTTTTTGAAATGATGGAAATTTACAGCATTCTTTAATTCATCCTTTAAGCCATTCCATAAGTTCACACCTCTACTAGTGACACATTGGCTCCTAAGGGTAGTACGAGCACGTTGCACCTTAAAATTGAGCGTTCCCCGTAAATTATATCCGCCTTGTCTGTTGCTGAATAATTGCTGGATGTTGCTAGGAAGTTGGTTCGCTCTAGCTTTAAATACAATTAAAAGCACTTTTAGCCTTATTAAATCTTCAAGTTTTAGAAGGTTAGATTTTATAAACAGTGTATTAGTATGGTCCCTGTACCCAGCATTGTGCACTATCCTGATAGCTTTCTTTTGTAATTTAAATAAAGTCACTAGATGGCTACTGTAGGTAATTCCCCAGATCTCCGTGCAGTAACTGAGATAAGGAAGTATGAGCGAATAGTACAAGATAAGGAGAGCTTGTTGGTTTAGTAGATATCTACACTTATTCATAATAGCAATATTTTTTGCTAATTTAGTACGTATGCTGTTTATTTGTGGTCTCCAGCTAATATTGTGTCTAAGAATCACTCCTAGGAATTTATACTCTTTTACTCTTTCTATTGCGGTTTCATTAATTTTGATTTGGAACTGTACATCCTCCTTATGTTTACCAAATAGCATCACTTTTGTTTTCATTATATTTAATGATAATTTGTTTTGATTAAACCATTTTTTAAGTTTCTCTAACTCCGCTGTGATCTCATTCACAAGTAGCTGAAGATTTTTGCCCGAGTATAATATTGTTGTGTCGTCTGCAAATAATATAAGTTTAAGTTTAGATGAAACATAACATAGATCATTTATGTACAACAGAAACAATATTGGTCCCAAAACCGAACCTTGAGGGACTCCACAAGTGATGCTTCTCCACCTTGATCTTTGCTCCCCTATCTGTACAAATTGCTGTCTATCAGTTAAGTAAGATTTAACCCAGTTATATGCAAGACCCCTTATCCCATTTTGTTGTAGTTTCTGTAAAAGCATTTCATGGTCTATAGTATCGAACGCTTTTTGGAGATCAATGAATATACCCACCGAGTACATTTTGCTTTAACATGCTATATAAAAATATATGTGGGGTATTTTGAGCTAAACCTTCATATACACGCTCTGGGGACATCAGAGATTTATTTTACATTTTGTGAAAAGGGCATTTTACCACCCCTTTAAGTGTTTAACTGCATTAATGAGAATGGCATATTTAATCTAAATGTTTATATCAGAAGTAAAACATAGTTTAAATCATTCTTCTACAACTGTTATTGTGAACATGCACTGTATTTATGATTAGGACTCATAATGAAGATTTACAGTTTTGCTTCATCTGCCGTTAGATAGTCTACAGTTGGCCTATATATGCGTCAGTTTCACTAAACGGCCCAACGCGCTCGCTGGCGCGAACATTTAAGAAGAGATGGATATTTGCTTCAAGTGATAGGCTTGATGAGTGAATTATATTTGTATTATCTTTCTGTATATGTATAATTTTCTTTAGATTTTCTATCTAAAAGTGACCAAAAGACATTTAACTCCAGCTCACCATCAGTGTCGCCAAACTGCTCCATCTCCAAAACGTTTGTACGCATGGGTCAAGTCAAGTCAAGTCATCTTCATTTATATAGCGCTTTTAACAATGGATTGTTCCAAAGCAGCTTTACAGAGATAAACATATAATTTAAGGTAACAGAGATTGTTTTGGCTTTATAGCGGTTCTTGAATAATGTTATTTCCAGCTAAAGTTAGTTTTGATTGATTTACCTCCATTGAAATGATCATTTGTTATTAAATTAGGGGCCACTAAGACGACGCCGTTCTCTCTAAACAGACTTTAAACGCGAACCTGTGATTAACGCTGTTCACATGCGCATTAACACTTTTGAAAATATGTGCGCAGGTTTGTAATTCCATACAACCCATGCCTAAAAAAACTACTTGTCTTGCCTATAAATTTTGAAACAGAATTTTGTTTTATTTGATCACTTCGGGGTACGCGAGCCGGATTTTCAACAACGCTTTATCTGTAGAGTGGGAAAGGGATCCTCCATAGGGAGAGGATAGTTGACACTTCAGCACTGCATTGTCATCGGGTCCAGGCAAAGCTCCCTCGTCAGATCTGGATACGGCCTGGATCCGGCAGGCTGCAGGAAAACCTTGGAATAAACAAAGACACTAATATTAGCGTAGATGCCATTCTTCTTATGATGTAGCGAGTACATCAGGATTTAAGGGAAGTGTTCCCAGTTCTGGCTGACCTAATCTATGCAGCCTAATATTGAATTATAGAAGTCTATAGTGTATTATGTGTATGCTAGGTCAAAGAGATGTGTTTTTAGTCTAGCTTTGAACTGACAGAGTGTGTCTGCTTCCCGGACAATGGTAGGAAGACTGTTCCAAAGTTTTGGTGCTAAATAGGAAAAGGATCTACCGCCTGCAGTCGATTTAGATATTCTAGGTATTATCAACTGGCCGGAATTTTGAGATCGCAATAGACGTGAAGGACTATAATGCGTTAAGAGCTCGCTCAGGTACTGCAGAGTTAAACCATTTAGTGCTTTGTAAGTAATCAACAATATTTTAAAATGTATACGATGTTTAATAGGCAGCCAATGCAGTGTTGACAGAACCAGGCTAATATGGTCATACTTCCTGGTTCTGGTAAGAACTCGAGCTGCTGCGTTTTGGACCAGCTGTAGTTTATTTATTAAGCGTGCAGGGCAACCACCCAGTAGAGCATTACAATAGTCTAGCCTTGAGGTCATGAACGCATGAACTAATTGTTCCGCATTTCCCAATGAGAGCATATGGCGCATTTTAGATATATTTTTAAGATGGAAAAATGCAGTTTTACAGATACTAGACACGTGACTTTCAAAAGAAAGGTTGGTATCAAAGAGCACACCCAGGTTCCTAACCGACGACAAAGACTTAACAGAGCAGCCATCAAGTGTTAGACAGTAATCTAGGTTATTACGTGTGGAAGTTTTTTGTCCAATAATTAGAATCTCTGTTTTTTCAGAATTTAGTAGTAGGAAATTACTAATCATCCAATTTTTTTATATCAGCTATGCATTCCGTTAATTTTGTGAATTGGTAAGTTTCGTTGGGTTTTGAAGAAATATACAGCTGAGTATCATCGGGATAACAGTGAAAGCTAACTCCATGTTTCCTAATGATATTGTCACA